>VOMN01059504.1:28616-51283 GCA_014899125.1 Orchestia grillus | reverse complement strand
GTATTACTTTTAGGGCATCCTACGGGGCCAAATGCATTCTCTACATACATACATATGTATATAACCAGTTGTACATCTCTTGACGTACACAAGACTGATGAAGTACAAATTTTATTAAAGGGGTAAGGTATAATTTCAATTTAGGAATTCAATTCTGTCTAGTTAATGGAAACTATTCATTCTATAATACACCCTGATTAATTTACCCTCATACATTGTGAGGGGTGATTCAACAGTCCATTTGGATATGAAAGTACAATTTAAAAAGTGATGTTATTAATATTGTGATACGAAATTGAACACCAGATTCGTTTTGAACGCTTCGAGTGTTTATTTTCACGAATGCTAGAAGGCAGTGAGTTTCAAGCTGTAAAACCTGTTGTAGTAATAACTAAATTGCAATCTCGTTTTGGAATTATAGGGTTCCTTGTCAAATATTCATGATGGCTGTGAATATTTCTAACTTGAATTATTCACCCATTACACTGTGCGGAAGTATTTTCATCCCAGTTCGCGGTGGTGGCCGTTTTCAAGAGGTGCGTATGGATGAGAGAAGCGATTATATATTTCATATCTTCAAGTTTTTAATTCTTGAACCAATATACTATGAGTAAGACTTGCTTACTTTCACAATCTGCCGCTTTTGACCTGCCGCACACCACAAAACGTAGTGGGAAAGAACTTCGGATGCTCCCCATTGGGTAAGATCGTGCCTCTTGCTACTCGGACACGAAGTCTCCAACGGTGCAGAAAAAATTATGATATGGAAATAAAAAGTGTAAGCGATAGCTTTACTAAATATATCGATGTACAATCGAGCTTTCTTGTACAGTGATGAAAATTGAAGTTGAATTACACATTTTATATACTCCCTCGGGTCGGAAACGGTTGGTGCATACTACTGTTGTCGTTGGTCATCAGAAACAGTTGATACGTAGAACTTTTGTCGTCAATTGTATCTGCTGCGAACAGCGAACACTAGTCTTTCTTCTTCCGACCTGTGAGGTGTTTCATGCTGGAAACGTCCCCTGGCACCGAAACATCGGTCTCATTTGCCAATGCTCTTGACCAAATTCTGCTCACGGTATTTCGTCCAATCCCGATCGATGTCTCAAGACGTTTGACAGCATAAAGTTCTAGCTGACGATCTTTGAATCTCTCAAGTTGCGCTTGTAAGACTGATGTTCGTTCTGAGGTAGTTAATTTTGCCTTTTTCCTTTATTTACTTTTACAGAATTGTCCTCTCCATTTTCTATATTTATGTAATTTGTACGGATAGGCTTTAAGAAAAATCGTAAATATTCTCTGGTAGAATAAGTCATGTTTTGATTAATCAATAAATTTTGAACGAATGTAATAAATTATTAAGCTTTTGCACACTCTAGACTAAATCTTGTGCCACACACGAAACGAGTTGTCATTAAAACAAGCTTTTTCGACCAGAGGGAGTATTACATTGAATTAGTGTTTACGACTTGGCGAAAAAATGTCAAAACTGTCAGTGCCTGTACCTCGAAAAGATCCCAAGTTGTTTTCATTAGCGTTCAATTAGTGTACGTACCTGTTAGCCCAATACGAGCCTTACATGGGAAGGCTGCTAACGCGTATAATTACTTTTATTCTGTGGGGAGGAAGGGAGGGATTTTTCACATGACTAATTCTCCTTTTCGTTCGCAGATGAAGTGCTGAGCTATGGCAGCAGCAGCAGTCCTCCGAGCGACTCGGACGAGCACTGGGTGGGCTTCCGCTCGATCGAGCCTAGCTTGACGGGCGAGATCATCGGTCGAGGCAGCTCATTCTCGACATCTAAACCGACTTTTACGGTTGGAGTCATGAGCCGGAGTGGTCTGGAGCCTAGTAAAAGCATAAGGATCCCGGGCAGCACGGGCCGCAGTAGTGGCAGCAGAACCATATCTAGCAGCTCATCCTCCAGTGATGGAGGCATGGCTTCTTTCACTCAGAGGCTCTCCATTAGCGACTCTCAGACCTTACCAAAGATCAACGTGGTGAGCGCGGCCACCATTCCAACACACCGCATCAGGATTGCCACGGCTCTTTAGGCAAGACATTTTGATTCTTGTAGTTTTATAGGAGGTGAAGTATCTAAAAAACATGTTGAGGGAGTGTAGCAATTGCAATTTACAATCTCTTTGTTTTGTATTTTGTAGATTCAGTCTTGCGTAATTTTCGTTGGCTAGCGGTCTTGAACGTGCGGGTGGGATCATATTTCGAGTCTGTTCTTATTATTGAGGCTCAAATTGATCTCGACCGCAATGTAGTTTCTTGGAATATGGCATTTCTTTTCACTTTCGTTTTCCTGCGAGAATTTTCGGTTGAAACGTGACACTGCCAAACCCGGAAACAATTCACGGATGGCTTTGGTGTTGCTGTTGATTTAGGAAGCAAAGTTAAAGGATTAGGTAAAGTATGAGGGTACAAGGACTGAAGTGCGATGTTGGACTTGCTTGATAACGTGAGAAATGAGGAGCGAAAGAAAGGCGAGGTTAATAAGTTGACAAGCATGGTGGACTATGGAGTGTTAGGAGTGAGAGAACACAGGACTTGCTGTGTGAAATAACCTTGGATATAACTTGGTCAAAAATGAGTGCATTGCTGACAGAGATTACTGCAGGTGAAGTGGGGGTATTTTCTTAACAGAAATTATTTCAAAGCCCACATTAATTGAGGATACAAATAGAAAAGAAACTTGATATGAATCCTCAATGAGTGCTTAATCAACCTGCTTAATTAAATCGTTCAGAATCGCCGTTAAATTTAACTGATCGAATCTAAAAGAAATAATATGTAGGTGAATCGATATTATGACTGATGACACATGATTATATCACCAAGTAGTAAATAAAAGAGTATTAATATATGTGAAATGGCGTAGTTGTGTGAATAATTTTTGTACGTTCATGCCTATATTCACTAGGGACTGGTAGGGAAATTAACGTGACTTAGTGTTGTTAATTTAAGTCACTTTCATCCTCCACAGTGTTATGATTTAATATATTCCGTTGCTAATATTCATAAAATATTGCTGCTTGTCGTAAAAAAATTACACTAAATAATGAAGATGAACCGACTTGAACTTGTTTATTCATTGGAGCACTTTAAAGAGACATCCTTTCGAGGTTTATATTAAATACAAGTTATTTTTACAGGTGGCAATGGACCAGTAGTTCGAGGAATGAGTACCGTCGTCTCGTTGGCAGCACAGCGGCTAGACTGGCGCACGGCGTGACGTAGAGGTTACCTGCATACTCAAGATTTCGCTGGCGTCCGTTCACCGGACGCAATGGCGGGTTTTTGAAGGTGCTGCAGGCTACGCTCCGGGCTATATTTGTGAATTTTTGACTACCCACGTTCTCCTCCGACGATTATTATTCTTATCTAAGGGACCGAAAGGTATTCCGTCAGATACGGGTAGTAGAAAATTACCCTGTCGGACATGGTGTGTACGCTCGATGAGTCTCACAAGGATTCAGGGTTCTTGATGGGGTCTGTCCTCGTCAGCTTATCGAACTGGCAACTAGATGTGTCTCGATACTTTGAATCAGCACTACAACCTGTCCGTTCAAGTTTCCAGTAAGGTGGCAGGCCTCTACTCCCTCTTTCCTTTCCGGAGAGTCGAGTCGTCGTCTAGCCATTCCGGCGACCGTCTGTACCAGTGCCTTGGTTCGTATTGCTTAATAAAAGTGAATCTTGACACTAATTAGTTAATTAATACGGAAGATTTGAACTGCGAATCAAAATGGAACTGAAAAAGAATAATTCGATACCAAGTTTTATGTTCGAGAGTTTTTTGAGCAGGTTTTAACCATTTATGTTAGTAAATTTTATTTCAGAGTACAAGCTAGCAATGCATGAATACCTGTTTGAATCGCTCGCTTAAAAGCGATTGTAGTCAAACCCTGATTTTAATTTTAACAACGCTGTGAGTTCACTGTGGATAGATGTCAGATCGTTGGGTATAAGAAAAATGATGTGGTGAACCGGAGCGAAGTCTTCAGCTCTCTTGAAAACTGATGAGATTCGTTTAGAACTAAATCATGCAACAGCGCAGAACTTCGCTTTGCTCCTCTTCTCGAGTTGTGCATGGTGAAAACGCTGTGCAGCGGCCTAAATGAACGGTGTGCGGACATAATGTGGTGTACCTCCTTCGTAGTAAAAGCCATGCACCAGGAGACTGGCCATGTGGTACTGGTCCATGTTCCTCGCGGTGTTACGCATCATTGGTGGCGGTGCGCATCGTATGATCGAGTCTTTCCTTCCTCTCGATCGACTCCCTAATATCGCTAACATGAGCATCTTCTGAGTTGATACTCCATGTGATCTCTGTGTCATGTGTGGTCGATGTAAATCAAATGCGCGCTGGTCTTCGGACCCTGAAGTCTCGCTGGAATGTAATGGTCGTCGACTTTCTCGACAAACTGAATCACTCCATTGCTTTAGAGCTTCTATGTCCCAAGGAATATTGCATAGTGATGAATTTCGCTTGTGTAACATAATTCGCTTAAAAATGCGTGTTACGTCTCTAGCTATTATTTTCCTTTTTATGGTAAAGTTTAAACACTTGAAACTAAAAAAAAAAAAACATTCATTTACTCCATTTCAAGGCTATGGCCGGAGTCGGAAATAGACACTGTTAGCATCGTCTTTCACGTTTTACATCATCAAATTCACTGGGTACGATCGAACGAAACCACAATTTCTTATTTTCAATTCTAAGAACACGAGCAACAATGTTACTTATCAAAAATGAAATATTTCTTTATCTTTGGTGGCATAACAACGCTTGATGGGGGAATTAAAACGTATAAGAGTATGTTGTGTGAAAGTTGTCATACAGTAAATTGTAGGTATTTGAGTCCTAGGTTACTGGGCCAAAGTTAAATTGCAGCGTTTGGTTGAACAGGTAGCGAAAGTGAAGGAGAATATTCAAGATAGACCACTTCTGGAGTAATCATGAGACAAGCCCTGGTTTTATACAGTACAATAACGTGAGAGAGAAACCTTGGTACCTGAAAAATGCGCGCGAGGGATTGTACTCACAGCAGCAAGCAAGGACACGTGTATGACGTCTTTCAGCAATCTGGGTGCGAGACGGGAATCTCTCATGTTTCAGAGTGGGAAACCGGCCGTGTAACTCGTCCAGAACGGAAAAATGTATAACTGCGTCAGGGTTATTGAGTGGTTTGTGTGACAGATAACACTCGTTTTCGTCCAATCCTCTGAAAATATTGAGAGGAGTATCATGGTATTTTGTTATTACTGTTTGGAAATTTTCTTGCAATGTAACTCTAACCAAATGTATTGTAGATATAGATTCTCTATGTGCAGATGAGATTAGTTCTGGTAATCAGTGGACTTCTTATGTTGCAAATTCGATCTGCACCATTAGCTTCAAAAATAATATTGGTTGTTATTGAGTTGATATTAAAATCGTTAAGGAATTATATGAATTCCATGGCCGCGACATCATAAAATTTCCCCTCAGCCCGATCTTTCGGTAGCATTACAGTAGGGACTTTCAGTATTCTACTTAGTTTCCTATAATTTGGCCAAAAAATTGGTTTCAACCAAATTGCATTAAAGCTTTGTTAAGTTATGCGAAATAATTTTTTCAAGTTTATAATTTCTCGCAATAACTAGCGTCTATTCTCATCCCGAATACTTCGTGCAATAGTCTGCTAGTTTCGCTCCTAATTGGAATATTTCTCAATACAAATATGTACTTGGGTTAGTTTTGAAGTTCTCGCGTTTTTTTGTCACGTTACCATGGTCGCCTTGCAAAATAATGCATCAATGGCGCTATTTTTCAGAGCCATAAGGATTGCAATTAGATGTGTACATGAAAATCGTTCAAATGTTTGAGCATTTTTGAGTTACTTATTGGTGTTATCGCTTCACCTGAATTAATTAGAACATTAGTAAAACGGTTCTTAATGAAGATTACTCATCCGTTCCGCTGAATTCTTTTTCAGTAGATTTCATCGAAGTTCATTTGCAATGCGTATGACATTGTTTTATCAGGATGACAAATCGCAGAAACACGAGTCATGATCCCCTTTCATGCGCTAAAACAGCATTTCAGTCGCTAAATTTCTATGCTACGTTGTGCTTCATCGTCTTGAGGTCGTATAGTAAACTTCGAGTTGCTTCTGTAAAGCTAAATGATTGGTTAATTTGATGTTATAAATCTGCATTCAATTCTATCTGAAGCTAAAGTCATAGTGTTTACGTATTCGGAACACTCAGCGAATGCGTTTGTTCAACGTTCTTGAAGACTGTTTTGATGTAAAATCAGGAAACATTCCTGTGAATTAGTGATATTCCAAAAAGAAGACATATCATGAATTGGAAAAGGTTGAATGCGATCTATGTTCTCGTACTTTTTATGAATTACTAGCAAGCTGCTTTGTTTTATGTCATACAACAATTTCAATTGACCTTGGGACATCTATCACAAGTTCTTTGACAAACCATAGTGTAGTATCTGGGTATTGCAAATATAGGGGTAGCATACTTCGTAAGTTCTATGCGATTTCATTGGCTTTTCGTACAGGTTGGCGATGCAAGGAATGAAAGTTGCTGCTCGCAACAAATGACTTGAAAGAAACTAAACCGTGTCAGTTCAAACTATGCTCAGGGAAGCTTAAAGATTGTTCAACATGATTACTACTTCCGGGTATTCCGTCTCCAATACATTTTGCTACATATTCAGTAAAAAGTATACTGTTATCCCTGTCTCCTGAACTTGTGCAATTCTTGTAATTCATCAGAAACTTTTTACCTGTGCTTGAAACGAACCACATTTCAAATGTAGGCCCAGTATGTCTGTCATTTTCACTGCTACCAGTTTTTTAAAATCTATTTGAACAAATCTTCGAAATCAAGCATCTTGGTTAGTTATGTACTGGAAATAAGAAGCACTATGTTCTATTTTAAATTTAGCTGTCACGCAGGTATCACGTTAGTAACAATCAATTTGTTATAATCCAAACTTGTGAAACAATACAAATTTTGAAGAAAGTAATATTACATGATGTCATTATACTCGATAGCACAGAACTATTTTGCTGGTAGTAGATGCGGAGTACATATGGGATGAAAATACATAACGTAAAAACGAATGTTGGTAAAACCCTAGAATATTTCAATTCCAAATAAATGAAAGTAAGCTCATTGTTCAGGTCTCATTTGGCGGCCGTGCACCAACCGTCAGAGCTCCGGCCAACTGATTATGAGAGTCCAGTGAAACCATGCAAGGGCTTATTAAATCCCTTTTTTGAAAAAGTTTGTGGGTGCAAAATGTTGAGGTGTGGGTGAAATTTACTTTATTTGAAAAAAGGTCTCGCATTCACTCAAGTTGAAAATATTAAGTTTTCCAAGTGCTCGATGTGTTACCAGTTTTATTTTGACGATTCACTGAATCTTTTGTTTGGTATTTAATTTAAGCACTCCGGATGGGTAATATAGAAGAATAGTAAATGTTGAAAACGCAATTATTCTTGGAGTTGCCCACTAAAGTTTCTCTATCTCGTATTACATTGAAGCGACCATGCTACGCTCTTGCATTCTTTTGTGTTAACAATCTAATAGTGCGATTATATTGATGATTCAAACACTACTGTTATCTTCATGGAATCTCTCTGTGTCTAGAAATCAGCTGGGATATGCCCTCTTGTTCTCAGACCTTAATTTTCTTCCTATAGTCGCTCGGCCCTTGGTGACATCCTTTGGGTGCTCAGCTCGGCTCTGTGGGTTTGCAGTTATGTTTAGAGAAACTTATTTTCATGGTATCTGATTTTATTTCTATTCAGAACATTTAACGTCATGTAAGCTTGGCGTTGAAGGCTCAGTCGAATAAAAAAAACACTGTTGACGGCTCCGGTTAACAACTCTAGCTGAAAGATTTTAAATCTTTGTTTCTCAACAAATGGAAATGGGCTAATTTTCGGAACCACATTAATTCATTCAATATTTTCTGAACAGTTTTCACAGAGCGTAATAATTCGCGTGTACAGCAAGTGTTAGATCTCAATTTCAATGAACTGCATGATCCTTATATCGCTATATTTTGTAAATTTATGCACGAACTAGGCAAGCGTTTGTTACTAGCTTGAAATAGCGTGCAGTTCTGATTTGTTTGCCGAAACCCATCGATACGAGAGATCAGAGACCACTGCCATTGACGTATTAGTAGTATTCTTTACTGGCGGGTTGGCCATTAATTCAACTTGGGAGCTCTGTATGAGCTCCACTGAAGAGCACGAGGTACAAATCTTTGTCGTAATAGAAGCTCTTGGATTGTTTGCGTTAGATTTTGAGATTTTTATTTAGCTCATTGGTTTTATATGAGTTAGAAAATAACCTATTATCATATGTGTGACAATACCAGAGAATATTTGTGCTACCTTGACCTAAGTTTGCTGTATAAATTCTTCTCTTATGCCGCCTTCAGGGGATAAAGACTTATGCGAATTCTGTCACCTGAGGACCACGCGGAACAGTTATTCTCAACGCAAAATTTTATAATTGGTGAAATGCATTCGAACGTATTCTAGAAATTTCTTTGTCGTTCAAGATAGGATGCCTTCAATTATGCATGGAAGATTTTAGTGCAACAGCTCAAGTTGAGAATAGCTGATTTGACTGAGAAGGAACGGCCCTTTCCGTCGCGGGCCTGAAAGCGGAAGCGCTCCGTCACCAAATTGAGCTCTACATTTTTTTTTCAAGAATTGGTACTTTTTGACACCTCACATCTTCTGCCTTGCAACTGCTGTTGTATCTATATTATTGCAGCTGAATGATTCTTTTCCATTTAATTGACCTATTGGCTCTTGGTTTATGCGAAATTGATTGGGAGAGGCAATGCAGAATCGGTGTGATAAGTACATCTTTATCTTTTTCGGAATGATCTTCCGAAAGCAGTTGTCGGTACAAATGCATTTTCTCTAGAACTCGCAAATTTTTTTGCAATCGATTGAATCATGAACTTGCAGCGCAATGGGCTAGCTTGAACTCCCGCCTGCGCCGACCAACACTTGAAAAAAAATGCAGAGCCACTTCGCAAAGCGTGCAATAAGTTTACCATTCCAAATTGTAAGAAAGCCTATAAGAGCTGCTAAGATTGACCAGATGCTTAGTTTTCCCTTAGGATGATGACGCGACATCGGATATTCGCTTATATTGTTACTAGGTTGATGTTGTACAGAAGTCTCAACTACTGCCGCTCTTCACACTGCCAGCGATGTTGTAGCTTGTCTCTGCTGTGAAGCGTTGGCGGGACCTGTCATTCACTCGTTCATACATTCATTTCCTTCACGCGTGCTGCATTGTAATTTCCACATTCACTCACTGTGACTCGTCACTGCCGTTGTCACACTGCCATGAAACGTCCTATGAGAGCTATTTTACATAGTTTGTCCGTCTATGCCAGTCTCGTTGTTTTACCAAAATCACTTGTGTCCTCCTGTCCTATTCATGTTCCCGATATTTGTCCATATATCAGCCACTCTTATGTCTCATGTCAGTCCATGTGTCTCTGCTGACTTGCATACCTTTTATTACACGCTCATTCATGCTCGCTTGATGATCTCACATTCTGGTTCAGTTTTCCCTTGTTTCAGAATGATGCTCACGAATGTTCCAAACTTATCAGTATCTAGATAGCATAGTTGATTTCGAATGATCAGCTTTGTGTTACTGGAAGTATGCAGCAAAACACATGTTTCTCAATTTAGGAAGCGGGGGGATGCAAGCACCTTGTGATGACAGTCCAGTCCCAAGTTTGTCGGCCCTGGAAACTCATGGTATTCGCTGAAGTGAACTGCGTGTCTGAAGGGGAGGGCAAGCTGCTCAATAATGTTCAGTATCATTGGAGCCGAGTCTATCTCATCAGAGATTACTTTTGCTGCTCTCGTTAGCTCTAAACATCTGTCCATTGACTGTAGCTTATATTTGATCTTACAAATGTAATTTTTAAATGCGCGTTTCTCATTACATCTTTCCGTCCCGGGTGAATTTCTTCTCATTTTCTCTAATCAAATTGCAATGCTCACCTTGACCTGTTTTAGATCGAGGATGCACTTCCAAGAATGGTGCGCGCATGTCTTGTAGCGGTTGTCGGACTCGTAGAGGAGGGGGATGTGATGAGGGACGCGTAGCCTTTTGCTTGTAGCGTTGCAGAAGCGGTCAGTGTCGTCTTCGTTAACGTACTCTATTACGGGGGAAAACTTCGTACGAAGTAGTTGTATGAATGCTTAAAAATATTAGGTATTTAAAAGATTTAGAGAGATATATGGCTGGAGTGTAGGCTCTGGCCCTAGCGAGCACCTGATCTATGGCAGACGAGCGGAAGGAGTTCTCCTCCTCCCTCTCCGCCAGGACCACAAGTCTTTTTGTCTTCTAGGGACTTTTGTGTATTAACTAGTGCTAGTGATCCGTGTGTGCAGTCCATCTGAAATCTATTTTCTCCTTCTAGAATCAGAAAGTAACTTCTTTCCTTGAAATAGGCCTGCTTGTCAGCTTGAGTTGGTCCACAGCATTTTGCCAAAAGCTCGTCGGCCGTGAGGGACTTTCTGAAAGTAATGCCTTTTGCATGTGCGACACATAGATTTTATGCCTCGCTTTCTTTTATTTAGAACTCTGTAATAATACAGAATAATTTTTGGTTATGGTACTACTTTTGCGTCTTCCATTTTCTTTTTTTATTATGAAATTACTCTCTCCTACGTCGGAACTTGGTCTCTGGGTAATATGCAAATCCCAAGCGTAAGTTCAGAACAACCGCGAATAAGCTTCATATGTTGTAGCAGTCACGCTCACGTTTCATGTGTCACCACTTTAAAACATTAATCATAATGATCGAGGGCCGTGTGCGTTACGCAGTACCTAATCCTCTGAAGATAAATCGACGTCATAGACAATCACCTGAATAAGGCTTTCAAGAACCAGTACGTATTGCCTCCTTTACCGTCATAGATACTTCCATACTTCCCGGTTGTCGCTACTCATTGCTTTCTGCTCGAGGTTTGGCTTCCATGCTTGTTTCTTTAGCCCATTCAACGCTGCATACCACCTGCTCTAATAGGCCTGAATAATTAACTTTCCGAAGCAATTTAACGTCTTCTGTATTGTAGAAGTTAGTTGAGCGGCCGAAAGTAGTTCCTTCTCTGTTGGATTGTTAGTGACCCCTAAACTAGGTACAAAAATAAAAACTTGGTATGATACAAAGTCTAAAATAAAGTGAGGCATTGAACAGAAAGGAAAGAGCAAACTATGAGCTAGAATTGATTATACAAACCGGCATTACATTCAGGATGTTCCTGACGTTTCTTATCTGTACATTTTTCTGGAATTATTCGTCTATTCACAACTATTATTTATTGATTTGATTGCCAAGTGATTCAGTTACTGTTACCTAAGGCGACTGTTGTGGCCGGATTGATTCTAAGCTCGTTCATACTGTAGAATACAGACTCGTTAGCTTTTATTCATACCAGATTTTTAATCACGTCTTTCATCGCTAATTTCTTTGGTGTGCGGGTTATATAGTCGAGCATGCAATGGTAACAGCTGTCCAAGAACGAATGTTGAAAGCTTCGTATTCTTATGAAGCTTTCTTTTTTATCATAAGCTGGCCCTCACGCTCGCAATCAGTGGGGGGCTTAGAAACGAAGTTTCATAATGTGACTTTCGGTAAGTTGGATTTTTAAATGAGAGGCACCATCATCGATCTGCGGAGTGCCAAAATTCGTTTGTCCAGTCAGAACAGTCTGTTTGTGCATCGATATCTTTCTTCATCGACGATGGTGGTTGTTTTGAATTGTTACCAGAGGCCCAGTCTGTCGCTTTATTTCATCTTGAACTTTCAAGGATTATTTTTCAGATTTTATTATAACAGCACTAATAGCTGATGGTTTTTCTTAGCGTATACCCATTTCAGAAATAACTCGAGATACGTATCAGTATATGAATCTTGATGACCCAAAACTTCCTTGCACGAGCGGACTGCCTCCTTGTTTTCCCGATGCATAGGTGCGAGGAAAAATGCCGAGTATTTTCAACGCAAGTACCTTCTAAACGCAACTGTCTTTTAAACACAATCGTTTTAAAATAATGGCCAGCTGCGAGCGAATGTTATGTCACGGCTGCGGAGGGCAGAGGTTGTCTGGTATTGTTTCTTCTATTACAACGTTATCGACTCTGCGTCGGTTAGAGCCCCGACGCTGAAGGTCTTATGGATAGGTACGCCTAAGTTAGACTAGCCTAGGGAGTCTATTGCAACTCTTCAACTATTCTGTTGTTTCTGTTCTCTATGATTTTCTGAACTGAATAAATAATTTATGTAAAAATACTTGTGCAATTATTTAATCCCACTCGTGTTATAAAATGTCAGGCGTATTAAATTCTGTACAAGCCAGTATAAATTCAGTCTCACTTCAATTACCAAAGGTACGATCACATGACACGTATTAGCATAATAGCGGATTACATATTATCACGGACAAACTTCGTGAATGTATTGAAGAGATAAGTAGGCATGACTATTTTTTCTTTGATTTTAATCCGAACTAGGGATGATTGGTAATCCCCATGCAGAGAAACACTGATAGATAGCACTGGTCAGTAATTTTTTTTCATTATAAATAGAAAATCATCATTATGATGAGAGTTCGAGAGTTCACGCCTAATGGAAAACTAACGTAAATACGTAATTTAGCTTAGGTACCGATTGAAATACACTTCAAGTACAAACATTGTCGATAGTAATGAAATTTTTTACAGATATCGAATATTATTTTCGCCGTTTTCCAATTCTGTATTTTAGAATTTTACTGTGGCCGAGTCTAAAACCTAAAATTCTTAACTAATTTTTGAAGATTTGACTGATTAGCAAGAACTACGATAAGGTTTATTCTATTATAATATTAGGTCTCCACGGTTGATTCATACAGTTTTCAATTATTGCAGTATTGAAAGAAATGACGTCCGTTCTGGGCCAGTTTCATTGTAAAATGCCGCTATGCTACAAAAGAATGAGATCAACATCTCGGTCAGCATAGACCATACACGCTTGTGCCATGTTATTAATGATTGCATTCAGTAAAGCTGACGCCACCATTCACGGTGGAGTCAACTGTTACCAAAAATAGCCAATCGACCTTGTGGTATGAAATAATTATGAATCAATTTTCCCAATTTTTATCAACAAATTCGTTGGATCAAAACTACACATACGTGCTTGTATAACATTACTCTATTATATCATAGAACATTAATGAATACACGAACAGTTTTCACAATAGTAAAATAATAATCATAAAGTTCATAAAGACAAAAAAATTATGTACTGAATTACATAGTTCACTAAGCGGTAGTTTTATGGTAGATGGTGAAACATCCAATTCATGACCCAAAGCGTATTCTGATCCCAGGGAAACTCAGATTTTCGATGAATTCTACGGTACGCACGAAATCAGAATTTCTAAATTTTCCTTCTTATCACCCACTACCTCAATATATACACTGAAATTCTCCAGTTCATGCCTGATTGTTTCCCCATGTTCTTTGAGCATCGAGCAGCATCCTCAATTTGATTGTTTTTATGACCAGCGCGAAGCATTGTTAATGGTTATTCTCTAAGAATTTTCAGATATCTGGTCGGAAATTTTTTCTGCCATCAAGTACGTGAATGAACTAGAAACAAGCTTTTAAATGATGCGTAATTATGAGTAAATAATGAGTCTGAAAAAATAATGAATTGCTTTTCTATCAAATTTAGCCAGATAATCTTGTACTTATGACCAGTCGATAATATATTTGAGTTTCCATATATGCTAATATGAAATCAATATTATATTTTGGTCTAAACAGTAGTAGCAACAGCGATAGCAGCGCTTTAGTAACTTAATCAGTCTCGCACCGAAAGACAAGGGACCATTTAGTATGGACTTTGGAGAGCGAGTAATCTATGCACAATGAGTGTTCACACACTAGATCCCCGTGCATAAAAACAAGTTAAGAAGAAAGAGGAAGAAAAGATAAAAATTCATCTGCAAAGAATGCAAGAAAATATAAGGAAGCATAGTGGGCACGAGAGATAGATATCCCAAAGGCCTAGCTAAAGCTGAGGTAACCTATCAGCGTCCCCTGGGGATGCCAGATCCCATAGCGTATGTTAGACAAACCTAACCAAACTCTATTGCCTACGGCGTACCCTATGCCTCCTGAGGAGCGTTTTAATAATTAGTTCGAATTACACCGAAGCTCAATTATTGTAAGTAGCAGGACCCGTGGAAGTTTCACGAAAATTTAGATAAGCTCTAAATATACTTTAGATAAACCAGCCCATGAGAAATGATCCTTAAAAAAAAGTGTTGGACAGAGGATAAAGGTTCAGGACAGATAAATGTAGTCCAGTCATGGAAGCAATTGTCTTCTTGATGATGCGAGCAGCCTGAATTCTATTAGGGCAACTGAAAATGTGCCGCGAAGCCTGGCTTTTTATAGCCAAACATGCAACCCGTATACAGGATACTTACAGGATACTTCGCTCGAGACCTGAAATTTCACTTGAAAAGTGGCGAATCGTGACGGAACGGCAGGTAGGTACAAGCGTATTAATATATAGATGAGCTTAGTTCGAAAGTTGATCACACTCAGTTCCTTGAACTGCAGTCGTAAGAGCTGTGTTATGCCATTACATTCGTATTGCATTAATTCTAATGACCCTACTAACCAAGCTTACAATCTGCAAAATTCTGTTAATACGATCACACGCGTAGCAGCACTGTTAAACATCTGATCGCCTAATTTAAATAATACGTACAATAAATCGATAAGAAAATATAATTATTCCATTGAGTGTTCGTCAAGAACATAGCTACGTGTACTAAGTTTCAATAGAAACACAATGTCAAAATTATAGGGTTTAAATCATCAACAGGGAAAGGTAGTGCACATATCAAATCACCAGTAGAATTGTTTTCAGATCGTGAGAATGTTTTTCAGCAGTCACATTTTGCCCTTTGCTGTCACATCGTTGTCCTTCGAACCGCGATGGTTAATCCCTGCCACATAAACATCCACGGAAAGCGCATAGTTAATAAGTACATTAAAAGGCAAACCTAAGTATGTACATCAAAAGGCAAACCTAAGTACATCAAAAGGCAAACCTAAATACATCAAAAGGTAAACCCAAGTACATTAAAAGGCTAGTTTAAGTACATTAAAAAGCAAACCTCAGTACATTAAAAGGCAAACATAAGTACATTAAAACGCAAACCTTAGTACATTAAAAGGCAAACCTGATCTGCAAATTTAATGTAATGCACCAACTGATGAGCATAAAAATGCAGTTATAATTAAATGTGAGAAACCTTGACCGAAAATTGATCTAGGGAGCTCTTCAAATAAAATATACGAAGATGAATTTATTAACTGCAAAACAGAACGACACAGAATTTCACTAAAAACCGGAAATTGAAATCTGAACAAAAAACTGCGGGCGACTAAAAAGTATCTTTACTGATTTTAACACCTTTTACCGTTGGGTTTTCAATGCCTTACAACTCCTGACGCGTCAGGGATGTGAGGAATGTGTGGTTTAAGCTTCATTTCTTAAAGCGCTTTATTGCTTTCCCGAGGGAAGCACTCCCTGGTTCCGTGAAAATCAGTGCCTGAGCCGGGAACCGAACCCTAATTTCCCAGCTGCGAGGCTATCACGCTAACTAGTGCGCCATGGAGTCCACGACTAAGATAGACTGTTCGATAGCTCAGTCGACTGCAGGCACCATTTATTCCTTATGTTTTCATTTCGCTTACACGCAAGTGGCCCAACCTTAAAGAACTCCCAGTGACCGAAAAACTTGACGCGGAATTTATGTTAAGCTGACAGCTCTGGGATTACTTAGGGTAGCCGACATTAAATCTTCCTGAATAGCTCCTGGAAAGTGTTTTGTTTTCAAATGGCCCATAAAATTGAAATATGAAGACGAATAAGCTTTTGGAACAGTACGACAGTGAAGTGAATGGAGTGACTTCATTTCGTAAGCAGTAGAGCATGGTTGCTGAACTCCTACGGTACCTCCGCTGCAGTTTCAGTAACGGCATCCGTTTCGCTTTGTTTCAAAGAGGTAGTGTTATGAATTATGCACTTTCATAACTTAACAGTCCCATGTTGATTTATACATATATACCGCTCAAAAGGTCTTAAGATTTGCACTCTTGCGCATACGTTCTTAACATTTTAGATCCTAAAACCTTGATATTTGCCAGACGTATCGTGCTGAATCATATTAGAAAATATTATGAGCTCTTGAGACTGAAAACAATGGAGAGCGAATGGAAATTATTGGGTTGGACTTGGCGACTTATTCACAGAAATATTTCACTATATAGGGTGTCTCAAAAATGTATACCTCACATTTAAGTGCTAATGAAAAAGACCACAATGAAGCGATTTTATCATACTTGGCCTCACTGGATGCAGAAATTTATTTTATATCACACCATTGCAGAAGTTTTTCAAATTAAAAAAAAAACTTTGCATTTGGAATACATTAATGTGGGGATAGCTCAAAATGGTTTTGCCCGGAATCCGAGAACACTAATTCATCTTGAAAAATAAATTTTTAGAACAACTGTAGATATGATACTATATCTTATGTATTGTAATCTGTTTGGAAATATTTTTATTTAAGCTTAATCAAATCTCTTCAAGATGCAACTAACAAAGGAGCAGCCAATTTTTTTTAGTTAAGAGCTACAATCAAACAAAAAAGCCACCAACAAGTGTGCCAGCAATTTCAGAATCTTTTCATAGAAGAGCGTCTCTAACTAAATTAACCTCGTATCGTATTGTGCGCAAATTCAATGAAGAAGGAACTGTGCTCAATTTGAACAAGGGAAGAAGTGGAAGAAAAAAGTGATAGAACTCAAGAAAATATTAATATGGTTTCAGAAATGCGTCAAGAAAATCCAAAGATTAAGTGCCGAAGAAATAATTTTTTCCAAGTGAAAATATTTTTATTTAATTAGCAAAATTTTTGCAATGGTGTGATACAAAATAAATTTCTGCATGCAATGAGACCAAGTATGATAAAATCGGTACATTAGGGCCCATTTTATTCACACTTAAAACTCGGGGATACATTTTTTTTAGATACCCTGTATATGTGATATTCCTGGAAGACGATACTTCAAATGCTCGATACACACAACACGTGTAAAGAAAAAACCTAAACGGCGGATAATTTCCAATTAGATCATATTTGTTTTCAGAGATGAGCCAAAAGTGGTAAAAGATGTACACATTTAACAAATAAACCTGAGGCGTCTACAGAAGAGTTGCTCTCTCAACATTGCTGCCATTCCTGCAGCGCGACGCCTCAACTCTCACCAGCTTATTGCGTTCTGGCGAGCAACGGATTTCCAGCGCTGTCGACATTGCGTGCAAAACGTTGCGCAAAAATAAATATATTAAACAAAATTTTTCAATCTAGAATAGTTAAAACGAACACCTCCGTATGATACACGAAATTTTTTTTTACGAATTTAAAAAAAACTGGTATGTCAATCGTTATCCACAGAGGAACATTAGTAGGTTTGCCTTTTGGTCAAATTTGAAATCATCTCATAAAAACATCGAAAACTGTAAGAGGATCCAGTAAAAAAAGGCGCAAAACAGAATTGGATTCGAATTTCACCGTTTCACAGAACGCGATCATTAGTGAATTTGTAACCGTACAGAACCCAAAATTTTATCACAAAATAGTTATTTACTCGAAAAGAAAGCGAAAATAATTATATTCTCACCACAAAATCTCAGAATACGTACCTAAAGCACGTTTTTCAGCTTTTACAGACTAATAACAGTGAATTTGCAAATTTTGAATAGTTTAGGAATCATAAACTGAAAATCTCAAAAAGTCCTTACGTATGATGGGAGAAAGTCACTAAATTTAATTTTCTTTTTAATTCACTGAGTTATCATTAACAAATTTGTGGACGTGAATTAAAGCAATTTTACAACAATGATCATTGACCCAAAAATCTCCAGGAAATAAAACGAATATTTTATTCTACTTCTCAAAATAAATTTTAGATTGCTGTAGAGAAACATGCGATCAAGTAGCTACAGAATAATGCTCGTTTATTTCTAGATTTTAGTTTAATTTGGAATCATGGAATAGGGACACCCGAAAATATCAAAACTCTATCTCATCATAAACATTTCATGTGAAAAAACGTAATTGAATTTTCCTTGAAATTCATTATTAGATCAGAGAGAGCTATTATTTATTAGTGAATTCTTAACCTCGGTTTACAAGTTAATTTTAAGGCAACATGGCAAAATGAATACTAACTCAAAAATCCTTTGAAAACGAAAATGACATTGCATTTTATTTCGCAAGATGATTTTGCATCACAGTTTGCAAAAAATACATTCTTCGGCCTTTATAGCAGAATGTTAGTGTATTGCAGGGTTGGGTTAAATTTAAAATTATTGAATGAAAATGCCAAAAAATATCAACATATTGACCGCCCCTTCGTTCATGTGAATAAATTACGTAACTAAATTTTATTTGAAATTCACTACTGTTTGTGACTTGCAACTGTTGGTGACTTTGTATGCATGAAATATCAGGTTTTTTAGAACAAATGTCTATTTACTCAACAATGCTATCAAACAAAAAATGAGGCTTTTCAGAACCCTAAAATAAACTTTTACAAAATCATTAATAATTGGTGCGTTCTATGGACATTAAAAAATGAATATTAATGTATTTGCAAAGTTTAGTTGAATTAAGCGTCATCGAATGCAAAATAAAAAATGTACATCTCTACACTTTTTATGTTTCCTTCGAAAAAGTCTTGGAACAAAATTTTGTTTAAAATTCTGTTTTGTTTCACAAAAAGCTACTTCATGCGAATAGGCAGACGTACTTTACAAGACATTTCGCAACAAACCGATCCGACCTCAAGAAGATTTATAAAATAAAAACGAGCATTGTTTTGCTTCTCGAAAGAAGCTTTTAGAATGCTGTACAAAACTGATGCAACCATTCAATATTTAAGTGCCTTCTATGCTACGCTTTTTTCAGAATCGAGTGAAATTTTGAAAAAAATGAATACGTATAAAAATCGTTTCATTTAAGAATAAATAAAATAAAATTTCACTGTAGAAATTTGATTTGTACTCTGAAAAATCTACGATGAATACATAGCTGTATATTGTGCGATTTATGTTATTAACCAGTTTACAAACTATGGTTCTTGAGGTTCAAAATTTGAAAACAGAATCTTTTCTTTCATATTGACTACTCCATATTTGTTTGAAAATTTGAAAAAAAGTTAAGATTTTAGTTTTTTCATATAATGAACATTGAAATTTGCATCCTAACAATGTCTTACGCAACTTGAAATCGTAGGGTGAAAATTTGGAAAAATATTAAACCAGCCTCGCATTTTAACGCTGAAAATCATCGTTATTCGAATGTCATTTGTATTCAGTGAAAATAACTTGCAGTGACTAAATAGCGCATAAATTCTGCGATTTTCGTGCATGGAACTATCCCCTTAAGAGACATGGATAGGCCATAGGCAATAATCAAGAGGGTTATTCTTCTTATTATCTATATCTTATCTATATATTAATACGCTTGTACCTACCGTTCCGTCACGATTCGCCACTTTTCAAATAAAATTTTATGTCTCGAGCGAAGTATCCTGTATACGGGTTGCATGTTGGGCTATGAAAAGCCAGTCTTCGCGGCACATTTTCAGTTGCCCTAATAAAGTTCAGACTACTCGCATCATCAAGAAGAAAATTCTTTAACCTCAGTCCAACACTTGAGAGGACCACTTCTCATCACCTGGTTTATCTAAAGTTTGTTTATCTAAATTTCCTTGAATTTTTCACGGGCCCTGCTAGTTAATATTATTACTGCTATTATTTTTTAATTAGTTTAAACCTTCCTAGCCACATCAAATGCGATCTCAAGTGGGAGAAAAAGAAGTGACCATTTAGTATCGACTATAGGAAACGTGGAATATATGTGCAGGTGTGTTCCCACACAAGATTTCCTGCACATAGAAACAGCAAGTTGAGAAAAAAAAAGAAAGTACAAAGAGATAACAAAGGTGTGAATACTGAAAAAAGTAGAGTGGGGAAGAAAGACATGTTTTGAAGGCTTATTTATAGTTGAGATAGCCTAGAAGTACTGAACATTACATTTTAAATGGATAATTGCTTTCGTTTCAAGCTATCCTTATAATTCAGTTGCAAATCTAACCGTTGAACAGTTGAAAGTTTTTCAACGAAAGATGAACATTCAGAATATTACACTAGCGTTTAATTTAATAATTAATTTGCTTCAATATTTTTGAGGTAGCGTATTTTTTTTTGAAGAAAAGGAAGGTAAAAGTGGGTACAATAGATAGCCTTCTTGTGAAGCGAACATATTTTCATTCCACCGTGATAATGCCAATTTCTTTTTTATATATTTCGAACAATATTAATGGAAATAAATGGAGTTTCATTAAGAATCATAATGAATTCTTGATCAATGGAAGGACAGTACACATACTACTTAAGCTCAGTTTAGGTTAACACTTTTTTTTACTTAGTTAAATGATTTTGGTGGCAGTAGCAAGCTTAAGACTTTAGAGCGGAACGGCGAGTATGCTATGGATTAACCGCATAATACTTCAACATACTTTTGTTTTCAATTTACACGAACAAGTCTTTAAATTTTAACGAGTTCACATAGTATCATTAAAAATATTTCATCACTTTCTTAGAATAAATTAATGTTTTTTATAATCTGTACGTACCAAGTAACAAAACTAATTTAATTTAAAAGCTATACGAGAGACGTACTGTTGTGTTGCAGTATCTTCAAACAAAGAAATTTTTCCCAGAACGAATGTACGTGTTCTGAAAGCTCGCCGGGAGTAGAAAATTGGACCAAACGGGTACACCTTCATGGCGCTTGAAAGTGAACTTCCAATGTTAGTATGGCATAGATCTGTAGCAGAGTGCACTGGTTACCAGAGTGCATTTGGGCGACTAAATTGAGGGAATGCAAAGGCTAACGATTCGTTGTGAGCGCTCCTTATGACTCCCCTTTCATAGCCCGCGTCGATAGTATGCACTTAACAGCGATTGTCTCAGAATTTTACTTAGTCCTGTCACGATTACTTGAGGCATGAGACGCTCGATTTTTAGAATTATCGTGGTCTTTAACCATCCCTAAATTGACTGCGCGTGTCTTGGCGACGAGAGCACCAGACGTGACCGAATTTATTTAGGGTAAGATCTTAAATGATGACCAGGTACAAACTTAGAAGGCCAAAAACACTACCTAGAAAAACAAGACGGAAAATAATCGCCGTTTAATAACATCAATCTACAAGATCGTATCTCAAAGGATGTGCTACAGTAATTAAAAAAAACTTAAATCGAAAGAAAATTAAACAAGCCTGAATTCATCATGAAGTTTTGTTTGACCAGTCTTCAAGCTTTCTGCCTAGACTTAACGATGAAAAGCACTCTACGATCAAAAGGACCAAAACAAAGGAAGGACTTGCTTTGAGTAGTGGATTAGGGACATCATCAGTCAAACCCTCATCAGAAATGCAATTTCAAACTGCGCTGCATAACGAAGCTTCTTTAGAAATAAATTTACGTTCAAGAGCTTTTACGCTGGTGCACCCATGATTCAGAGCAGTTATGAGAATTAAGGCTTGGCTGCAAAATTTATGATTCAAGGTATCGGAGCACTGACAGCTGTTAAATGCTCACCTAAAAGCCTCTGAGCTGCTAGTGATATGAACAAGGCACTTTGTAGGTGCAGTACCTGGTCAGTTCAATTGCAGCAGTGGCGAAGGCGGTAGCACAAAACTCTGCTGACAGCGGTAATGTCAGCCCCAAAGATCACATGACCTGTTTAATATGAGGATGGTGCTAACTTTAAAAAAAAAGCTTAAATGCAGCCTTAACGATGCACACATGCGTAAGGCTGGAGCTAGTTTCACGTATAAAGCCGAATGCAGCCTTAGCGTCAGAATAATTTATTCAGCAGAGGGTAAACCTACTCTAATTTTGATTTGAAGTTCACTTTTACGTACGGTAAAAACTCCCAGTGATGAGTGAAGTAACATTAAATAAAAAAACGATAATATTAGGATTAGAATGCTTAAAAGATGCTAAAGCAAACAACCGAAACTAGACAATGTAGCAGTAACATAGAAATTATGTATTCCCATATTCAAGATATTCTTTTGCATCGGAAAAAATGTGCACTGAGGCACGCATAAACAATAACTAATTGCACTGAATAAGGGTCTCACTTATGTACTCGTATTGGCTCATAGAAAAGTTATTAAAGAAATCATAAAAATATTAAACATTCTACATTTTCACAGCAACTGGACATATTACATCGCAGTATTCTTCTGATGTTCCGTCGGATAACTTCACGAGAATATTTGTATACGGGAGAAACTTTAAAATTCACTTCGTCACGAAATAAATCTACCATCATTACACAGGTGAGTAAGTGCTACTTATTCCCAATACGCAATTACCACGTTCCAGCTACCACACCACCACGTCCCAGCTACCACACTACCACGTCCCAGCTACCACA
>VOMN01059504.1:0-28552 GCA_014899125.1 Orchestia grillus | reverse complement strand
TCACGTCCCAGCTATCAGAATATCACGTCCCAGCTATCAGAATATCACGTCCCAGCTATCAGAATATCACGTCCCAGCTATCAGAATATCACGTCCCAGCTATCAGAATATCACGTTTTAGCTTCCTGGATATCACGTCCCAGCTACCTGGATATCACGTTCTAGCTACCAGGATATCAAGTCCCAGCTACCAGGATATCACGTCCCAGCTACCAGGATATAACGTCCCAGCTACCAGGATATAACGTCCCAGCTACCAGGATATAACGTCCCAGCTGCCAGCTTATCACGTCCAAGCTACCAGGATATCACGTACAAGCTACCAGGATATCACGTCCCAGCTACTAGGATATCACGTCCCAGCTACTAGGATATCACGTCCCACCTACCAGGATATCATTGGTAAAATGCTCAGCCGCAACAAGGCATGGAACTCCACACACGCAATGTATCATTTACAAGTCGATTTCCTACCAACAAAATTTCAATTGACATAAGCATACATTCAATTTTGTTGAATTAAATTGGATTCATCAAACGTCTGTACCTTCAACCTCCGTACGACACCACAACGGTAGACTGATAAAAACAAGGTTGCACTAAATATTGTGCCAAGTATTTAATAACTTGAATAGCTTCAACGTCAAATCAACGGAAGTTGTACGTTATGAGAATTTACGTAACATATGGATAAGAGTTCTAGTTATTCGTTCCCGTTTTTCGCTTTACAGTTGGAAAATTATGACAGACCGACACAAGGAGTTTATTTTTAGCCTTGGGGGTGCTTTCTGTTAGTCACCGACTAGAGAACAAGTTGCGTAGAAAAAGTCCAGCATTTTTGGCGTGCATCGTTGATAATTTATGCGGAAAAATGTTTATACAAGTATTAAAAAAACAAATTCGGGATCATTAAGTCGATAATAGAAAACCTCAAAAATGCACGAGTTCTTGCTGATAAAAGCACGGAAGTGCATTTAAGATAACATCTTACAAATTCAGAAAGTTCCTTGTCCACGTATCCAGAATATCATGTCGCAGAATAAGATAAATTTCCAACTAACTGTAGTTGGGACACAAGAACCACGTATAATACAGGACCATTAAATTTTTCAAAAACTGACTCGTAAGTGCAGCTTATCGAGGCGCAAGCACCTTGATAAGCTGCAAGGTCCGGAACTAGATACTCATTTATTCTTCAAGCCATGCAACACGCGCTTCGACAGTTAAAAACACGACTGTTCTACCAGTTCGCACGCACGTCAGCTGTAGCACGGAATGACGAGAAAAAACTCGGCACTCGAGTAAACTACACAAACTGACGAGTTCAACACGCTGACACCGAAGTGGGTCATATATGGTACACGCGATCATCTAACCTAATGTAACCAAAGCACTATCATGTATAAATACAAATTTTCGAGTTTTCTTCAAATTTGTGTTCATCAATCGAATAAGCTAGTTCTGATTAGAAAGAAAACTAATAGAGTAACCAGATTTTTGAACCAAAATCCTTCATTTTTAAATTCACAGTAGAGATATTTGTCGGCATGTAATTTTACCTGTGTGGAAAATCGGAGTCAACGTAACGGAGGAGGCGGATGTTAATTTCGGGTAAATTCTGGGATCCCATGAATTTTCCCAGTTAAAAATCAACTGATCGAGGCTGAGACTGATACTCGAAGGAAGATAAAACCAGTTGGCATACTCCAGTACCGAAAATAATGCTCGAGCGGATTAAAAAAATAGAGTATTAATCTAGCATGAGAGGATATTCACAGATGTCGCTAATCCCATTCCACGCAGGTGTACTGCCCTATCATGCGTTAGTTGTGAAAGGACGGAGATACGCATTTGTCAGGACAGGTGGCTATTACCGGATATTTCTATTCCAATAGAACGCCATATAAATGAGCTGGCACACCCTGAAAACTAACCCTGAGGTTCCAGTTATGATACCAAATAGGACATCTTATTTAGGCAGAAACAAAATATCTATATCCATGTTACACTTCTATAGTATAAAAGCGGTGCATGTATTTCTGAATCAACAGCCGATACCGATATTGCAATCAGAATAGAAAGTCGATACAGATAATACAATTTGGATTGAAATCTGATACTCATTTTGCTTGAATAAATAGTAGGTACTAAAAAATAACGCCACACTTGGTTATCAAATGTTACATAATTTAATCAGCATTAGCGTGAGGCAGGCAGTACTTATTCAAGCACACTGCTGGTAAATAGGCAGTTGGGATATTGGACAAAAATTCTGGTTTGAAATAGCATAGAGAATACTCAGTTGAGACTGTTAAACACTGGTGAATAATTTTTGCAAAAAACAAACTTTTCGGAATACAATGATTCCACCTTCAGTGTTGAAAAATATAAAGATAAAATATGATATAAAATGAAAACACAAAATTCTGTGACGAAAATCAATCTATTTAATGAGGGTAAAAACACTATATAAGCCTACAAATTCGCGCCACCACAAACACGATTGTTAAGTTCCTAGGGACCGACCTCTCCTTAATGTCTTCAAACCTGAGTTTAAACCTCAGTGTTTTGAAACTAAAACGTTAAATATTTGGTATTCGTAAAAAGGTGTTTATTTTGCGTGTCTCTGCCTACTGGAAAAGTTTGTATCTTATTTTTTAACACATTGAATAATCTCTTTTAAATTATTCCTAATTAAAATAACCATTTAATTGCCAATTCTTAAACATATTATGTTGCCCATCAATGACAAGAAATGTTTTAATATATTTTCTTCTGCATGTTTATAGAATTGTGTAGAATGGTTCATTATACTCGATTCGACCACTTCCTATTTAGTGCAAAAAGGGGATTCCAAACACCAACATATTCGCAGGTTAACTCCTGGTAAAGTGAATCAAGTAAAAACCTTCCAATTCACAAGAGGAGACACCGATAACGTCAGCATTCCACTCTCCAGAAATGAAAGGATCATAAGCATTTTTTTCAAAATTAAGCTTCATATTAAGATCACGGAAATACCGAAGAGAATTTCAAATGAAAAGAAGGAACAAACTTCAAGTTCACCTATGTCCCGAGCAGCTCAGACGAGCTTGTGAAACACATTCCCTGATTTTCAGAGTCGTCATAAAACGATTCCGAATTTTAGACTGAAACTTTACCTCACTGATTTTCTCGAGTTGTTTTCATGGCAGCCCTTCAAACTTTTATGAAAACTTTCAAGGTTTTAACAACTATTTCTGCCTAATTGAAGCGATCCATGCACCGAAACATTACAATAAAATTTAACAAGTTCCAGTGAAATTTTTATCTTGAAGTTTTAGAGCCTCACTAAAAAAGATAGTGCGAAATTCTCTAGTTTCTCGGTGCATGTCCAGCGTCGCAGTGCATGTCCAGCGTCGCAGTGCATGTCCAGCGTCGCAGTGCATGTTCATCGTCGCAGTGCATGTCCAGCGTCGCGGGGCATGTCCAGCGTCGCAGTGCATGTCCAGCGTCGCAGTGCATGTCCAGTGTCACAGTGCATGTCCAGCGTCGCGGTGCATGTCCAGCGTCGCGGTGCATGTCCAGCGTCTGTGTATGTGCCCATTATCTCGGTGCGCCTGAAGTCTCGACACAACTACTCTTTAAAATAACAAAAGCCTAAGGATCGCAATTAAGGCAGGAAAGCCAACAAGTGCAGTAGTCGAGCTGACGAAAAAAAAAAAACATCTTGCGGAAATCAGGATTCCTACGTTAATAGAGTTGCACTTCTCCTCAGGAAAACTGAATGCTTTGATCGTAATCAGCTTTTCCTCTCGACCGAGTTACTCATGTCGATACAGTTGATATTTACTGATAGTTGTATAACACACCTGCGCATCAAAACAACATATAAGACGAAATGGGAAAATGGACTGCATTGATCCACATGGCCAATAAAAGAAACAGGAAAGAGCAAAATGCACTAAAATTTCTTGGTAACCTATTGCAGTAATTGCGCTGCTCGCAGTAATTGTTTTGTACCCTATTGGCTAGTGACGTGCCGATCAATCAGCATGAGCCAGAAACAGAAGAGAAGCTCATGCTCGTAAATTCCAATATAAGAATGTCCAATTTCGAATGTTAAAATAGAAGTCAAAAGAAACACGGGAAGTCATTGGTATCGTCTAATTTAGGCATGATTCGATTAGTAAGGTAATGCGACAAAGGATCTGGAAAGGAGTATCAATTTTAACTTGTTTAACCCCATTGTTTTCGTTTGAAGACAGTTGAGATAAATATGGAAATATAGTTTACGACCGTATACGGTACATAGTTATTTTAGTGAACATTTAATCATTTATACTACTTTGATTAGTAATAATCTGAGTCTACTTTATGATCAACGAAGTTCAAAATGCATGAACATTTCATTATAAAAATGGAAAAAATGAGCATCCATAATTTATGACATTCGTTCATCTCCGTTTAACGACAGATAATTTCAACTTATAGAAGTAATTTCATGCAATAGATGTCATCTTCCATGATTATTACCTTCAGTGATAATTTTTCATTTATTAGTTATGAATACCATATTAAACTAGTGCATTTATTTGAGGACACTCTGTATTTCTGTTATTTTCTGAAATAAAAGTTAAGTATACGCTTCAATATGTTTGTTATCCCTATTTATAAAATCATATTCAAAAGTTTGAACAGAAATTGCGAAATTAAAAACTCGAGTTATTATGGGCTAATCCACTTCATGACAATTTTTGCTTTTCAGTAAAATCGGTGAAAAAAAAAGTTGGAAATTTTCAGATTTTTACATTTACTAGGCAGGGTAAAATTATAAGTCATATAAAATCGGCATCGTTAAAATTTTTGAAATCGGGTCAGCACTTGTACTTCGGCAATTGCGGAGCTTTCACAAAGCCTCCTGGTTTTCATATTTTCACTGGCGTATCACTGGAAGAAGGTTGATGACCAGCATGAAGGTTTTGGTGTCACTCGCGGTGATGTTTGCGCTCCAGTTTGGCAAAGGGGAGGAAATTTGGATGTCATCGGTGGTAGACGAATCCCAAATGGCGAAAGGTGGAGGCAAGGTGGAGGTTTTGGCCGCTCCTACGCAGATGCTGTGCATCGCCGCTGCCATGACCCGCCCTTGGAGCTCGGCGGTGTGCTTCTCAGAGGCGCGTCTGGGGGGTCCGTGCAGGATCTACAACGGAGCCGCTGTCCATAGCGCCAAGGGGAATAAGAGTGGCACGGCCGGCACCACCCCTTGTAAGATACGGGAGTCATACGGCAGTGAGTTGAGCTGAAGCGTGAAAGAATTGTTTAAAGATTATATGTGTTACTAAGAAGTAGTCTTAGAAAAACTCAAATTGAATGGACCTTAATGCTTCTAAAGCAGAGCTAAGCAATTTGCATGGAGTTTTTTCTAGTAAGTGCAGGAATTCTGAGATCACTATTGTAGTATTTCGTGTGCCATTGTAGTTCTTATTAGTGAATTGTAAGGCATTCAAGCCTCAATACCTTGCATTTCAGCCTGCAGGAAGCCAGACAACTCCAGAGTAGAGATGGACGAGACGTTTGACGGAGGAAAAGGTGCTTTAAAGAAGTGCACGATCGACGGACTTGTCTTCGAGGGTATGAACTTCGAAATAATGATCCTAGTTAGGGGGAAAATCTTTTGAGAAACTTGACCTTTCATTTCTACGTAGAGCCTTTCAGTTACGAAAAAATTTCCAGTCGAGAAACTGAGAGATAAATTTTCAACATCATTGATCAATATAGCTCACAAGCTTTTCGGAATTTTTCGTGATCAATTGAAAAATGCATAAAAAGTTAATTCGCACCGACCGCAAATGAATGTTAGCGTAACTAAGAGGGTAGGTTAAATGCAGTCGAGTTGGGAAGGGACCAAGAAGGGAGGAGTTGGGAAGGGAGGGAAGGCCAGGAGTTGGGAAGGGAGGGAAGGCCAGGAGTTGGGAAAGGAGGGAAGGCCAGGAGTTGGGAAAGGAGGGAAGGCCAGGAGTTGGGAAAGGAGGGAAGGCCAGGAGTTGGGAAAGGAGGGAAGGCCAGGAGTTGGGAAAGGAGGGAAGGCCAGGAGTTGGGAAAGGAGGGAAGGCCAGGAGTTGGGAAAGGAGGGAAGGCCAGGAGTTGGGAAAGGAGGGAAGGCCAGGAGTTGGGAAAGGAGGGAAGGCCAGGAGTTGGGAAAGGAGGGAAGGCCAGGAGTTGGGAAAGGAGGGAGGACCAGGAGTTAGGAATGTCTTGAAGAGATTAATATCTGCTCAAACTGGCTATCAAGAATATTTGATTAGAAACCGAAGTAAATTTATACTTCCTTACTATTTCAAAACTAGATCAAATATAGTTTTCACTACAATGGTATAAAAGCATGCAACTCATTGCCATCTACCATTCATTAGAAAAGCACACTTCAAGCGTATAAAGCGTATCTTGAATCTTAATTCTTATCAGGATACTGATAGTTATATCTCCAGACAGACCATTAAGACACCACTCACATTGCCTGTGAGTAAATTATAAGATCAAATATGTTATGGACTGAACAGCTTTCCATTGAACTGTTATTGTGAAGTTATTAAAAATTAACTATATCTTGTCAAGTTAATATGGCCAACTTCCTCAGTGTCGTATATGTTATGGTTAGTGCTTTAGATTAGGTATATTTATAAATATAGACGCTTCAGAATACGGTTACTATGGGATGTCCTAGAAGTCATAGAACTTATTCGGGCCCACAAATAGCTTTAGTTACAAATGTCCTTCGTAATTGCTTAAAAAATCCTTGTCTGTAATTTTTGTTCAGGTAACTCTTGTGGTAACAAGCTGTTTAAATTGTTTAAACACAACTTCGATCATTCCCTGGGCGACAGGATGCGTCAAACCCGATGGAGCGAGGGTGGAGTTGGACGAAATTGTGGTCGTGGACTGTCAGACTTGGCAAAAATGTACCGAGGAGGGACTCGTGATAACAGGTGAGTGCTGGAGTCAGCACGCGTGCGCTGGAGTCAGCACGCGTGCGCTGGAGTCAGCACGTGTGCACTGGGGTCAGCACGTGAGCACTTAGCAGAAACGCGCTCGCTTCAAGGTCTACGATCATTGTACTCGTGAATTAGCACATGTTTTACGAATTAAAGTGATAAAAAATATCAGACTAGTTCAAATAAAAATATACATTGAGTAATGAGCATATAAATTATTCTCTAGTTTTAGTGTTTTATAAATAGGGGGTTTGCTCCAATTGTCCAGCAAGGGAGCTCTCAGGTCTATTCTTGGGAATTACATTTGGAACACAATATTTCTAAAAAAGTTAAATTTTTTTCTTTGACATGATAAATTTTTAAAGTAAAATATTTGCGGCCAACTCATCCATCAACGTAATACCGACTGCGAATTTTTTTTGATAAAATTTACATCTACAAATATGATTCCCGACTGAAGGTAAGAACTAAGACATAACTCCATTGTACGTACAGTAAGAAATGGATTCTTTTGGAAATTTAGCAAGTAGTTCAGTCTTTCAAGAACACAAATTTTGCTCTCTTGGAATAAGAAACATTTATTGTGATATCCACTCACCTCTTCATCGTTATAAAAGTTTCCATAGTTTTGCGAATATTCACTCTCACGAGAGGGAGATAACTTTTATATTTCCGACGACTTCCTTCACCCCATCCATTTCTGGGCGCACTTTCATTGTGCGCAACAGGCGAGTTTCAGCGGTAGTTTCAGCGTTGCGAGCGCGTATTGCGCTAACATATCGTTTTTATTCCATAGAAAGCGGGAGCCGCACTCTCGTAAAACGAGGCAACCGCGGGCGCATTCCTGCACAGAGGGTGTGCTTGTTTTCGCCGCTCGGATATGCCAAGTTAAGGCGAAAAATTCGTTCTTGTTCTTTCAAGACACGGAGTTTTGCACATACGATTTATATTTTTCAATAGCCTTCGAAAATATAGATGAGAAATACAATTTTTCGCTTACTATTTTGTTAGCTTCAAACTGCTGTAAAATACGGCTGGACATATGCATAGGGAGTGACACAAAAGACTCATCGAACTAGTTACAACTTCGAAAACGAAGAACGTGAAGAAGTAAAACGAAGCCTAAATGAAAGGATATGCTATAGAATTTTACTTCGAAAGACAGGTACCTCAAATGTTTGAACTTTCGACTAGTTTTCGTGTCTCTCTATTTTCAATCCTTCTAGCAAAAAATTATGGAAGTTCTAAGAAACTTTTTCGGTAGAGTATTGCAAGTGACAATTTCTTGATCACTGCTTGCACCTCAGTTGGAGCATGCTGGTTGACCTACGTCCCGAGCCCTTCTGTCATGCTCAAGTTCCACTCAATACACGCCTCGCATGACATTTTCATGTCCCCAGACCCAGAGAAGAAGGCCTCCTGTGATGCACCATTCGAGAAAGCGCCCCCCAACTGCTTCTACGTGCTGCCTGCAAAGCTCTCCTGGTGCATGGCACGAGCTACGTGTATCGCTGCAGGAGGCGATCTTTTCTCACCAAAAAACAAGAATGATTTTAAACGCCTCACTAGAACGCTTTCGGACAACGCCGCCGGTACGTAACGGGCACGAGAACAGCATAATTGGTAATTAATCCATTAACCCTTGACCTTAAGGATAAGGCTACATTTGGCCCAGAAGGAAATATTTACTTCAGCCTTTTGTACGACCCAGAGAAAAAGGCTGGGTGTAGCTTGTAACGAAAAACTGTCGGTATCCTTTGAAAGAGGATTTTAAAATCAATTTAGACGGAAAAGGGTTAATGCATGGCGTGCAGTTTTGAAGGTCCTTGATGATGATACTACATGTACCGAATGAGACGATGGAAGCACATGGCAAGGCAATACAAAGATATTATTTTGATGATACGGTCTATCAGCGTTTTTTTGCACTGGAATAACTTCCGAATGAAAGAAAGAACAAAGTGGAACGAATTTTTTCAACTTCGAAATTTAGAACTTTACGACTGCTTGCCCAAAGTTGATACCCCTCTGAGTGGCAAAGCATAAGTTTACAGAGTCGCATTTATTGGCGTCACTGGATAATATTTCCGTTTCAAATTTCACTTTTGATGCAAATGAACTATTATTAACAGCTAATTTATAAAAACACGGCAAAATCGAATGAGGAATAAGCTTCAGGCCTCAATGACCTGACGAATATCGCCGAACTGTACGCCACAGCGTGGAGCACTGCGCTCTGTGCCTGCCACATGCAGTATCGAGGAAATAAATAAAGAACTTACAGTTACATCCGAAATTATCCATACCCACGTATATTTTTTGAATAAAATATGAACATTTCATTTAATACTTTACTGTATTGACATCAACTTATTTTAAAATTTGTAAAGGAATTTCTGAAGCACACTTTATTAGAAAGTTCTAAAAAACAAATTTATTTTATTAAGCGTCTAACAGTTATACGTTCATGTGTACGGAAAAGTATACGTTCACTGGAATACGTTCAAGAGGAAAAGTTCTACGTTCATATGTATTCATACGCTATTAAATAATTGAGCGTAAACCTTTTTTGGTACATATGAAATCATTTCTATACTTCGTTAATTTATTATTGCTGTTAGATGGTAGAGTAGATTGTTCTGGAATGTTCTTAGTATCTGCCTACAGAAGTAGTGACCTTATTAGACTACATCATTCAACATATAGCCATGATGAAGCAAACACGGTAAAACGAAAGAGCTCAGCCTTGATTTAAGATCACGAATTATTTATGCATATTAGAATGGTAAGGGCTAAAAAAATATCGAAACTTAAAACTCGTTGGTCACTCGCCAAAGCTCACCTGCATAGAGATCGAAGTCACTGGTCACCCGTTACTTAGTTGGACGAGACAGAAATTAATCTTTATGGTCCCTGGGAAATTTTCTATGCCTAATGAAGAAAACGTGAAGTTTTAAAATCAAGGAGTACTGTTCCAACTGTAAAACATGATAGTGGAAATATAATATTTTAATATTTTGGCGTTGCTTCTCAACCAATTAAAGGGGGAACTTCTGAGGGGAAATGAGATCATCAAAGAAAATAAGGACAACAAAATTCGAATTAAGAATGTGAAACAGTCAGCTGAAGTACTTGATTTTGGAGGTGATAGGATCTTTCAACACGATAATGATCCAAAGCACATGGTCAAATATGTTGAGAAATGGTTACGAGATAATCAGGAATTAAGTAAGCATGTTACAATGGCCAAACCGCCGAGCCCTGTTCGGAATCCAATCGAGAACTAGAGAAAATTTTTCGAAGAAAACGTTTAACCCAAAGAAATCAAAGAATTTTGAATAAATAGGAAAACTTGCTCCAGAGGAGTAGGCTAATAATCCGGTGGATATTTGTAAGAAACTTGTAGGGAACCATATAATACGATCAGATTAAAAATTGCTGATAAGGATTTGGCAATCAATTCTTTGAACAGGGAATGAAAAAAATTGAGCCTGCAATTTTTCTTATTTCTCTAAAACGTTTCATGAAGTAAATCTCATTTTGAAACTTTGTGATTGAGTTTACTTCAGAAACACCCTCAGAAGTTCATGTCTTCATGTCAAAATTGTCATGTGATAAATGAAATGCCTCAATTCTATCAAAATATTCGGGGGTATGAATAATTTCGGGTGTAAGTGCATGTTAGCTGCTCCATGCAGTTATTCGTCAGATTATGTCTCTCCGTGGAGATCAGTGGATGTAGTTGAGTTGGAGCATCTATATAGTAGCGTTGGCAAAGCGAGTTCAATCTTTGTGACCTAGAAAAAGGATTAAGTTTTGCTGCTAGATGGCCAAACTCTGACATATATTTTCGCATATTTTTAGAACAATATTTGATAAATTTTCCTGAAGTGGTACCTAGAGATACTCTTTTAAGGTTGCAACAGCCCTAACCTTTCATAACTGGAGTACTACGACTTATTTCCTTGGCTGTAGCTACGCTAACACGTTCCTTATATGATTAGGCCACCACCGTTGCATCAACCAGCCACTGCTCCGTAATAGTTTGCCTGTGTGCCGAAACTAACTACAAAAACCCTCACATTTAAATTAGTAAAATAACTTGAGACTATTAATACGAGTAAAGAGAGAGAGCAAAAATCATATAAAAATGTTTAAATTCTAAATGATACGAAAGTGTAGCCGAATTCAAATTCGGCGGCCTTTGTGGAACTGCTTATGTGTAAGTTTAAGAACTTTGTAATACAATACTGGGAATCAGTTTGAAATACTGCGCGCAAGCTCGCACGTGGTGTTGGAAATACAAATTCCCCGACGTATCGATGAAAAAGAAAGCAAGGCCCTCATTGTGAATCTTCCACCGTTCCCGAGTTCCTGCAGCGCATGACAGCAAATTTGGGAAGAACGTTATTTTCCGAGGTAAAGGGAAGCGCGCATCAAGCAACGAAATACCGTTACTGTAGCGCACCACTACAGGAAGTATCTAAGAAACTCCTTAGTTTTGCCGAATTAGAGGATGCTAAATTTGTGTTGTTGTCGAATAAGTTGCACGAGCTCTCCGCTTTGTTCATTCGATCGAAAACTTTATATCACAAAATAACATGAAAATAAGACCTGACAACTTATGCTCAAATCGTCGTAACGGACAAAATTACATGACTGTCATTTTCAGGATTTCAAATGCCCGAATACTATATTGCGGTAAAAACATGCTTTAGAAACTAACCATCCTGTACTTAAAGCAAACTTCAAAGTAATAGCATCATCCACCACTACCACCGATTTAAGAACCCTTGAAAGTATTTTAATTCATAAGCACAATCGTTCGCTCAATGATCATGGCAGTTCGGCACAACTTCAAATACTTGTTTAGCTTTTGCAATGTAGCAGGTTGATTTCGAAGTTTATTCTTTTGTCGTCATTATTCAAGAAATGTGTATCGAACTGTTTGTGCATTGAATTTGTGTTTTTCCTTTTTCTATATTGATCATGTTTCTTAACTTATTTGACTCCTCAATTGCTTACAAACTAAGGTTTCATACTCAATGCTAGGTACAAACACAATCTTCTCACCGTGCTTCAGTGAATGAGAAACCGGCATGCCAATCCAAAATAAAAAGAGTTTACTAAACAGACCACACTAGGCCACCAGATGTTTAACTTAACCTTGTCAGTGGTTTAAAATGTTTGCAGATTCCCATTCATTAAACTTTAAGTAAGAGAAAGACTTACGAGATTCACTACAAAGAGAGATAGCAAAATTAATATTTCACTAAATTATTTCTAAATTGGAACACAGATAAATATTTTCCCTAATTTTGGGGGAAGAACGTCTCCAGAACAGGATAACCTGCACTAGTCGATACAATTCGAACATTCTATAAACATCAAAATTGAAAATATGGTTCACTTTAGGTCAGTAATCTTTCAGTTTACCAACATTCTGGCCCGTTTTTCTCGACGCAGGAAATTGCCTGATGTCTTCTAAACTTTCGCGTAATGCGCATTTCTTTGAGAAACAGATAAGGCGCAAAGTTTCATCAATATACCCTACAATAAAAACTTTCGTCCATGGGCGAAGAGCGTCTTTAAGTACAGTGATGAGAAAATCTGAATCTATCAAACTTGGCAACATCACATTAAGTACTTTGAGCACCGACGGTTACTCAAGTTACTACTTTTATTTTACGGGCATGGAAAAGTCATTAAGTACGAGATCATTTTTAGAGTCTCTCGACTGCTCTAGCTACCACCATGACACGCTCATATCATGGCCAGAGTAGCCGATATTGGTTTAGGTGGCAAATGTGGGCACAAGCTTGTGAGGTGGTTTCATACAAATAACGTTTGCGTTTTTACGAAAACACCAAAGACTTTATTCGTCTTGGCCACAAATAACTAAATAGACCAATGAGAAATTAAAAATTTTCAATGTTCAACATATGCTACTTGAAAGGTTAAAATATTTAAACTTAGGTAAAACGTGAAGTGCCCATAATGCAGTATGATGAATAGAAGCCTCGAGATTCAAATTACCATTCCAGCAAGTCGGCAAATTTCGTATCTGAAACGGAACACCATTGTTTACAAGTCTTCTTGAGATGCAGACTATACACAAGCACAGTTACAATTGCTGGCTTCTAAAATACATGGTGTTCATAAGGTCTCTTCAGTTTTAAAATTTAATTACAGAGGCAATTGATAAATAATACATATTTATTGACTCAATTCCATTCTACGTATGTCCGGGTTATCAAAGTTTGTTTGTTCCACTTTGTGCGATGAAACAAGTCAAACTAATACCTACCTAGCCAATTACTACTCTTATTCAACTTTAAGACTGTAAAGAGACTTCATACGCGAATGTGCCTCAATTTCCAGGTCTAGAAGGGCTGTGGGTCGCGTTGAAGAAGGTCGACGGTGCGTGGCAGTGGCTAACTCAAGGAGCTGTGCCGATCGAGTGGGCAGAGGGAGAGCCTGACCAAGAGGGTAAAGGGCACGAGTGCGCCGTGATGACCAGGAACGATGATCAGCACTCTTTGACGGCTGCAGCCTGCGATGAAGCTCAGCACTACGGTTTTTGTGAAATTTGAGAGTGAAGGCGTGGAAATTAATAGGCAGTCAAATCGTAGCGATGCATATGTGCTGGGTGAGACCAGTGCGTAACGGGTCTTACTTCTTCAGCCAGAAAAAGTCACGGGTATGGGTCACAGGTGCACGTTAATCGGTCACAGGTGAACGTTCATCGGTCCCAGGTGCACATTCATCGGTCCCAGGTGCACGTTCATCGGTCACAGGGGCACGTTCATCGGTCACAGGGGCACGTTCATCGGTCACAGGTGCACGTTCATTGGCCCCAGGTGTACGTTCATCGGTCACAAGTGCACGTTCATCGGTCACACGTAATATTCGTGTGTTACAAATGGGTCACAAGAGCGATTTCTGGGTCTCAATCGCGCCGTTGTGGGGTAAAAATACGATAGACAAATTTATGCGAGAGTGCACCATGGAGGCAACATTTTTGCCGCTATTATCACAAAAGCAGCGGCGTAACGAGCGATTCTATAGGAACGAGGGGAGCAGTTCAATGGAAAACGAAGCAAACTTTATTCGAAGCGCTGCAGCTGAGGCTACACTTGCACTGCCGCACGCGTGATGAACTTTGTACCCTCACGCCCGGAGCTGCCTTGAACCATTCCTGCCAGTTCATTTCTGACCGAAAACTTACATTTTTCATCTTTTGGTGTTCGAATGAATGTTTAAATAGAAAATCCTGAATAGGTAAACTATAGTGTCTTGCGCGTCAGATGTTGAAAAATGAATTTAAGACGGTGAAAATAACCTCAAAACCAGCAATACTTACCTTGGGATAAATCTTGACCCCTGCCATCAACGGGTTAATCTATAAGCCCTTCTCCGGCAAGAACGACTAAACCTGTTTTGACCTAATCATGCAGCCCCGATCAAAGATTGAAGACAACTTGAAAACTGAACAAAAATCACATTTTATACGGTTGGATCGTAACAAAATTCCAAGTTAGGCTTTGACAGCAGCGATATGAAATGAGAGAGACAATGCATTTTCTGAGCACGCAAATTATTGGAAATAGCTCAAAATGAAACAAGCTGTTTTACCGTGTTTTATAAGTTTAGGACCACAACTGAAACCCCCTCCCCCTCAAAAGAAAAAGCCTTAAGCTCCCACAAAACAGAATTCAAAATTCCTAACATGAACTCAACAATTACTTTCTCTACCGCTATAGTTGATCACCCAAGAAATTCATTAACACTTGCTTGGTGTAAACGTTTCCATGAGGTGTGAAGGAATATTTCTCGAAGTAATGAAATCGGCCGCACAAAAGGCGAAGGGCACTAAAGGCGAAGGGCACTAAAGGCGAAGGGCACTAAAGGACTGTTGCCCAATTTTTTAACTTTTTTTTACCATCCATCCAGGTTTCCAATTGGATTTAGATCAGGGGAACATGCAGGAGGGTCGAATAGAATTATGCAATTCTTCAGAAAGAAATCCTTGTCTTGCTGACACTGTGTACTGTAGCGTTGTCTTGTTGAAAAGCCAAGTCGTTGCCACACACACACGAGCGCCCTCAGTTATGAGGGATTGTCGCATCATGCGAGTGAGGCCACTGACCGTTTGACGCCCGTATATTTCCTGAAGCTCCGTTATTCCACTGAAGGAAAAAACATCCCAGACCATGACACCCCTCCGCTGTGGGGCGTTAGAAAACATCTCAGTAGGGATCACCTTGTCATGTTGGATCAGGACCACATAGGTTAATTTTTTTCTCATAAGCGAATAAAACTTCATTACCCCTTTCCAAAATCCCAAGTTTGGTTCTCTCTTGAGAAGCACAAATAGTCAGTTTTGTGACATTCAGAGGCCTTTGAAGCCCTTTAGTCTCAAATGTCGTCTGATGATTATGGACCTGCAGTCGGCACCAAGTAACGGCCCGAAGAAGAATTGTATGATTACGTTTTTACCAGGATCACTAGCGTATGGCGTGAAGTTGGGTCGTGAATCTTACAGTGTCTTGACGAACAGGCAATTGGATCCTCCGGCTCAGTGCCGTGGAATTTATTTATCTTCCTCTTGCTATGTTTTGTTCCACAACCATCAGGGTGAGTTGAGAAATTCGAAATCGCTATCCCATTGCATTTCATTTCAGCAGAGGTGGCTTGCCGCGAGAGATAGCTGAAGCATTTAAACTTTTATTCATTTGTTTCAAGCTCCCTCGCCACATCAAAGGCGACCTCAAGAGAGCGAAAACAAGGGACCATTTAGCATGGACTCAAGAAAACGTGGAATCTATGCACAGGTGCGTTCCCATACGAAATTCCCTGCGCATAGAAATAGCAAGTTGACAAAGAAGGGAAAGGAAAGATGAAGAATAATTACTGAATAAGGGATGAAAATGAAAAGCAATGTGGGCACAAAAGATACAATTCCCGATTACCTACCTATAGTCTAGGTAAACTAACAGTGCCCCCGTGGGAACGCCACTCCAATAGTATAGGATACACAAATCTAACTAACGTAACACCATGGCCTATCCTAAGCCCTCCCGAGTTCAACAACACGACCACGTTAAAAATGTTTTTTACTTTGCCATCAGAACATCACGACAATGTGACAACTGGACAAAAAATGACGATAAAATCACACTTTTTGGGTAGATTTTTCCTTTTAAAAGCACGTAGGCATGATATTCCTTCTCGTTGAACGTTGAAGCTCTACTTGGAACTTTGTTGGTTGAGATCTAGCCATGCAAAATATGATTTAGCCATATTCCCAGTGGTTTTAGAGTTGCGATCGGAACTGAACGAGTATACCTCGGTTCTGGGTGAGCAAACTTACCATATTTTCCATTCAGGAGAGAGAGACGCTTGAAAGAGTTTACTCGTCCTTTTTTTAACCTCTCCTTGTGTTAGCCAACCATTTCCAAGTGTGCTAATACATTTGGAAAAATTGCAAAGCTCCTCTGAATATCGCACGTGTTCCTCAAAAACTCTACGGTAGAATGGGCCCAGTTTTCAAGACACTTGATACGGATAACAGCAACCGAAGGTAAGAGTACTGGATGTTTGATCGATTATAAAGTGCCCCTGAATTTTTGCCATGGAATACGGGATATCGGAATGGTATATAACAAATGAATAGAGCTGGTTGATTTTTTTAATACAGGTATACAGTATTGTATGACGGCTCGCCGACCTACCTACGGAACAGCATTCATTTCACCAAGGTGACAATATTTATCTTTCATACTTTACTTTGATGGGAATGAGCCACTAAAAATAAATAAGCTTTTAAAACATTAGAATAATTTATTCAGAAATAGACATTATTCGCTAATGGATTAAAGAGCGAAATTCAAAATGCGAATTTATTCATGAACAATTTTGCTCATTAATCCTATCATGCTCGAATTATTTTCGCTATGAGGCTGCATTTAGCTTTGTATGAAAAACTAACTGCACTTTTCGTTCAAATGCGACGAGACTGCATTTAGCGTACCAAAAATTCAGTTTCATTCATATTAGCCCTAGGACTGCATTTAGCTTTGCTTGATAAACTGGCAGCAGCCCTATGCAACTGGACCACACTAGTCCATGTAAGTTTCAGTTAGCAAGGCACTTTTTACTGTCTGCAGGGATGGTCTGGAAAGAAGGGGCTGATTTGATAGGTCGCCATTTCTTGTTGAAAAGTAGACAGGCTACGCATGATGCATAGACAAACTAATTGTATGCAAATGGAAGTTCACTGTACGTAGAAACACGTCACGTTTATTTCAATCCCAAGACTTCGGTGTAGCACTGAGGAATGCAGGTTTGGTGGCATTTGTACGACCTGAAACTCGACAAAAGAAAAAGAATACCGCAGCAACCGCAAAAGTAGAGACGCAGTGGAAATTGGGAAAACCGTGTAGCAACTGTGCAAACTCAGAGGCAACGGAGGAAACCTTAAGGCAACAGGAAACTGCGGCGATGTAAAAATAACTAAGAAAATGCAGTGAGGGAAAAATGCAATGCGAAAAATTTCAAAATTGAATAATGAAGCTGGGGTCGTGACGTCAATAGTTAATGGTGTTGCCAACGCTCTGAGCCGCAAGGGAAGGTGAAGTTTTCAGTGTAGCGTCAAAGAAAAGTTTTTTAAAATTATTTAACAATTGCGAACGCAAGAAATATGAATACAAGAACATCAAGCAGTAAAGATTGAGCGGGGCATACGACATAAAGCTGAGCCACTCCGCGTAGTCTTATCTTTGCTTTCGACAAAAAATACGAGTACGAGTAGTTTGTGAGTTAAATCGTGATCCTGAAACTGAGGGGGAATTGCGATTCAAGTGTTCATGCTCATTCGCACTATTATTTCCACAATTTACTCTCCACAGGTAATTGTTTGTGGTACGTACAATCGATTTTTGTCATCGGTTGAAGATGGGAAAGCTGGGAATTGAAGATGAATAAGACACCATCAGTGAAGCTGGAAAATCTGAATAAATTTATGTATATTGAAAACGAGGAGAACGTGAGCGCGACGCAGCATTAACATGCTTGAAAATAACACCCTGAAGACCCATTCTGACGCATCACTTCAGCTTAGAAGTGAATTATGATTACATTTGTATTCATTTAAGTTCGACATTGAATAAAATACGCGAGACGTTTAGTACCAATGACTCATATTGCAAATAAGTATACTGAATAAATTTCAAAAACCATATTAAAGAACGCAGAACAGCCAAAGTGAAACGAAATTTCGTGATCAGCGAGGCAAGAATTGACCAGAACATTCCGCAATTGCTGTAAGACACCCCAGACACGGTCAAACTAAGCCCTCAACGAACCATCCCGAGATATCTCGTGGCCGTGGCTATTGCATTCATAAGGTCACTGTCGGTTACACAGATCGTGTGAATGCACCGCCGGCCTTCTCGGGGTAATACAGTTAGCGGTTGTACCCTACATTTCGCTGAGTGGCGAAGCCCATCTGTGCTTCAGAAGTCATGTTGCATCGAAATATTTGCAGGTCAAATGCGAGCCTTCTTATTCCTGCGCACTCTGAGGATATTTATGGTCATCCATAGCCGCTATGGGGCGGGCTTTTTACGCAACGACGAGCGTAATGATTAGTCCCAGAAAGCCATTGTATAAGAAGACATTAAACTCTAACTTTCAAGGCCGCAGTAAAATGAGAAGTCGTGACATTTCAGGACTACGAGCTCGGTGTACGGGATGAAACGGTCAAATTCAACTTCTGCGCCAAATTTTTTCTCGGCTCGACCCGGACTAAAGGGTTTCATCATAATGCAAACGAGGAACGAAAAATAGACAAATACATAGCTAAGAGAGATGAAGACAAACAATTTCTTCAGTCCTGGCAATGGAAAATCAATTTGTTTCAGTGAAAATAACTTCTTTATTAAACTGGAGCGAAAGATTACCTCGCTAATTCTTACAAACAAATAACGAAACACACGGTAACGTTAGGCAGAAATGTGAAATATAGCTAGAATATAGAAATATAAAGTATAAAATATTTAAATATAAAATATCACTTTAAGGCACAAATATAGCTAAGAGCGGAAAATCAGGCAACATTTCGCAAAGATTAGGTTAAGTTTGCTTGGGACTCGCAATATTTCAATGCCAAATGGCGTCGCCAAAACGTCGACTTACAATCTTGTGGTAAATGATAACATGAAATTAAAAATGAAAATAAGTCTATGGTACACACTCAAATAAAGAAATGAAGTTCTTTCCAAAACGCATGTCGAAAATAGTAAAAGTTAATTTCAACAAAATGTTCGCCGCCCTGCAGCGAGGGACACACTTTAAGAAAAAATTCACTGCTCCTAAACTACATTATACGTACACAACTTATGAAATACAGAAAATTCTCTCAGGCACAACTGCTTTTTCACATTGAGGCAAAAATTTAACACTTAAGTCTTTTGAATAATCGTGCATGAGCAGAAAAGTTGCAAAGGAAAGTTCAAACAAAAGCCAAACGGCACCGAATGAGGCACTGCACCACCGCTGCGCAATGTCACGTGAACGCGCACGCTGGTGGAGACTCCATTCTTGTAACCACACCTAAACAGAGTCATTTCAGTGTTCCAATTATATTATTGAAAACACAGCTTTACAAAGCACGAACCTTCGTCTGCATGCACACCTGATGTGCTGAAGTCCACAAGAAATTATTAGGCAGGATTTAAAAGTCTTCCAGTGTTAGGCGACGATGACTTGCAAGAACCACGCCCAAGATAAATTAAGAATGACAGTTCATTCAATTAACACTCATTCTATTTGCATGTTCATACATTCAATGAAAACATACGTTCCATTAGTTGTAAACTTTGCAAGAAATATCTGTGACGTTTGGAGGACAAAAATTCGGCATAGTTAAAGCAGAGTAAAACATATGTTCAATACTGAGAAACTTACCTGAGAAAATGGAGAAATCCACTGACACAGACAGTTTTCTGCCAGACGGGTAATTTTTGTACTCATTTAGCAATTGGTAAAACGAAGGTTTAGCTCCTGTAATAAAACTAAAAAAAACAATGGAGTATACATAGAGAAACTGTTACACCACATAAAATTTAAGAAATCTATCAAATCCACACTCCATTCGAATATAACACACGTCGTACCGAACACCATATTATAGTAAAAGAGTAACATTTTCTTACCTGTCTTAACGTTGTAAGCAGATGACGAAATCTTCCCATCGAGAGTAGGCTTGCAAGCAACCGCTCATGTAGATCCCGAGAAGACGAAGTCTGCTTGAGGACGTGGAGTCGCTGCTGCCCCCTCCCTCGACAGCTGCAGTCACACTGACGGCCGAATTATTTTCACTCAAACGACGAAATTTAATTTCGGCGTCGGCTACCGTCAGCAATGGTTGCGCAGTTAATTAGTGTTGATGAATTTTTCAAATTCAAATAACGTTAATCGGAAAGACTGGCGTTGTCTGATTTCTGGTATTGACTTTAACTTGAGCAATTACCCTAATGATATGGTATTATAAGACACTGAGAATAATTAAAATTGTGTCACGAAAATGTTAAATAATACAAATGGAGCTTATTGGAGTACTTTTTCAGGTTAGGAACTTTTAAAAAACTTCATCAAACTTTAGGAACTTCAGCCAGATAAATTAGGAGTAGTATTGAGCAATCATGGAGTTACGGGTTTCATCCGTATTATTACTCTTATATGTAAGTAAAATTCAAATAAAACTTGATTTACCTTGATAATGGAACCCAATATCAAATCTTAATTACAACCATTACTGATTCTTTATCGATATTCAATATAGTAACACAGCATCTATCCATGGTTACAACACCGCACCAGCTACGTAAACAACCACGGCGACACTGCAACGCTGAGAATGACTTGAGAATCTAAAACACGGACTGCGCGGAACGAGTTACGTTTGTAGCGAAATGAACGCGGACTAAACAGATGTTAACTTTTTACATAGTATATCATACAGATTTTGCCTATTTAACAAATCGTATTATACAAATTTTAATTATTTTACGGATCCTATTAAACACATTTCGTCTATTTAAAAAATCCTATTATACAGATTTTGACTATTTTACACACCCTATGATACCGATTTTGCCCACTTTACAGAACATTATTATACAGATTTCGAATATTATACGGATCCTATTATACAGAGTTGGACCATTGCACTGGTAAACACAGTTTTTCTGGCATCGAGTTTTCGAACGAATTCTTGTTAATGTTGGTCCACTGAATCCAATTATGCTATAAGTTTTTGTCCAAACATCGGGTTTCCAAGATAGAATATTATATATATATATATATATATATATATATAGATATAGATAGATAGATGGACAGATGTGGAAATGGACAATTTTGTGCTAATAGTGAAAGAAATACATGCAGAATGTTTATTGTTTATGATCAAGTTACAGTAACATGAACTTCATTTTTTTCGTCATTCTGTCATGTACAAGATCTGGAACAGCCTTCCTCCAGCACCTCCAGTGGTGGGCCCTGATCTGGTAGTCCCATCTGCCTTGGTTCTTCCATAACTTTAATATCTCGATCAAAGCGTTCACCTTGCTCTTCGTCAGGAAAATCATTCAAATAACTGGGAAAAAAGTGGAACTTGATACTCATTGTACATCCGAGTAATTGAAAACTCAAAAGCAGATCCTCCACAATTTCGTTATAGTAGTCAGCTTTCCTGTTTCCAAGGAAATTTTTTATTATATTGGAAAAAACATTCCAAGCTCTAGCCTCTACTGTGACAAACTGTGATGAGTGCTTTTATCTGAGGTCCATCAAATACTCCTGGCTTTTTCTTCCCTTCACGCAGAGTAAGAAAGATTGAACATATGCGGTAGAAACAGTCTCCATTGCGATCAAGGACGTTCACAAATTGTTTCACTAAACCAAGTTTTATGTGTAGTGGACGAAAGACTATCTTTTTTCTCTGAACAAGAGGATCATTGATGATGTTTTTCTCACCAGGTGTCAAACTCCTGCTGGGGGCCATTCTTTTTTCTTCCAGTGGTCTGTTGTGGTTCTGTAGCTCTACTGTCACGATCACAAGAAACAAAGGTACTTTATGTAACCTTCTAACTGACCCAGCAAAAAGTTCATTATTTTCAAATCTACACAGATTAATCATTCATGTGCATGACACTGTAACCTCTCCAGAACAATCTTGATGTGGGAATATTCTCCTTCTATGTTTACCGAGAGCCCTACTGGAATTGAACCAAACTTGTTTCCGATGTGAACCAAAACACATTTCAAGTTCTTTTTGGAACAGCCAATAAAGGTATCCACTCACTTGAACCATATGCAGGTAGCCCCATAGCAAGCAGAAGGCCTTCAACATCCCTACAACACAAAAGTTGAGCATTAGACTTGAAATATTTCTGCAATTCGGCTTCTCTGTTACGATAAAAGGAAATACTGGTGCCAAGTTCTGTCTATTTTCTTTCAACTTGGATACCAACTATTTAACAGACAACTTTTGGAAATACAAATCTCTTGCTAGATCCTTTAATTCAGCCAGACTAAACAGAGAAGGCACATCACAATCTGCATAAGATGGCAAAAAACATCAGTCGGTTCTCTTTTATGCGTGTTTGAAGTTGTTCCACTGATCACGTCGTCACCAACCTCAGGCAGTTCAGCACATACTGGACCATGTATTTCATCACAATGTGCGACTGTTTGAATGACAGAAGGGATATCTGGATATTTTAAGAGATGCTTCGCTTTCTTATTGAAACCTTTCACTTTGACTTTGTAATCCGGACTAAATTCAGAAACCCTTTGTAATAAACAACCTTGGCTACAAAGTTCATGTATTTCTGTAACTCGTTTTGGACACATTTGGGTATATTTTCCCCACACTGAACTACAGTACTCAAAGCTCAATAACACTAGAGATTGAATGGTTAGTCGTCTGGCTTTCTCGTCTAGCGCATTCTTTACACGATGAAAAAAAATTAAGGTTCTATTTATTTGGTTGCATGTTTTTTCTACGTGGGAGCTAGAGGTCATGCCCTGGTCGAACCGTGCACCGACGTTTTTACTTTTAATGGTTCGATCACCTCGTTTCCTAGAGTTAAAGTAACTTTAGGCAACTTCTTTATTGCATCTTTGGAGCCGAAAATAATACATTGTGTTTTACTTGCCTTTAGTTTGAGACGCACACCATGATTTTAAATGATTTAAAAGCACGCGCACACAGATCAAGACAACTTAAAAAATTGTTCATCCTGCTGTCATCAAATTCGAATAAGATGTAAATAAAATACTTTAATGAATGATATTAAGAAGTGAGCTGAATGTTTGTTCGTTATTCATGAATGAATTACCGTTTATGTTACACAATTATTCCTAGGTCACGATCATGCTGAAACAACGAGAAAATTTGAAAACCACATTCTCTTGAAATGTAGAAATTCCATAACTTTATATCAAGTTTCATTCTTTAATTGAGGCATTTATCTTAATAATTAGAGAACAACTCAGTGGCCTCACATTCGCGTCCTGTTATTGTTAATGTTAAAGGTACAAACGCCAGCGCACCGTAACTTCTACGCATTCGTAGGCCATGAATTTTTGTTAAACATCCTAGTAAATTACGGAAAATATTAAAAAATGGTAATAAATGTGACTGGCACATGTGGTGAAAATTTAAACTAATTTAACTAAATAGAATCACTCAAAAAATTTTGGCTCTACCCTTGTAATCATTTCAAATTAGAACCAAGACGTTTATTTTAACGAAACAATAATACGTTGAGTTCTAAACGTGGAAGATTGGTGTACCATTGGATGGTCGAAACAGTCTACCTGCAAAATTAAATTTTGGCAAAACCGATTTCGAGATCGGCTACTTCATTTACTATTATCATTGTACGCGTATAATTACGTGTCGGCTACCGTTCAGATTATAGGTCGTTACACCAAGTTCTGGTTTATGAAAATTTCGGATTACTGAACAGTCGGATGATCAACTACTGTCATTTGGTTCGTAACCACAAATTAGTCTGCGAAATTTTATTGCAATGTTCCTACTTTTAGTTCAGTGGAACCTCGACTCAATTTTCTAACGAAATATCCCTAAAATATTCGTGGTCGTGGTTGATGCAATCACACGATCACTGTCAATTACACAGCGGCACCATCGGCAGCACGCCATCTCGGGTGATTAGTTTTATGCTAAAACGACAGCTCCACTTGAGAAAAAATTCCTTCCTACTTTCGAATTAAGCTAATTTTTAGTTGGAACTCGGAATTAGTCTACAGTGGAAACGAATATTTTGACAAATTTTTTTCCGTATGACGAGTTTTTTGTAGTGGAGATTCCGGCTACCGAATTTGGAATAATCGCCGAGAGTCTCCAGCTCGACGGCTAGTTGGTGTTGCGTCAGAGGCCTGGTAGTGCTCGCGCAAACTTGAAGAAGATGTAAAAAGTAATCGCACAAACTTAATGTAATTTAAAATCTAACCCTTCCTCAACATCCCGTTCGTTATGAATGAGTGTATAGTTACACTTCATTTTTCAGAGAGGTATCCTTTTTTCTTTTTGTTTCAAAGATTTTTTCATATTGATTTCTAAATGTTCCATTCCGTTCAGATTTCAAATGGAGTTTCCGCATGACTGCTTGCGTAGGGGTTGTCTAGAGCGATGCATAATTCAGAAGCAATCTCTTAAAAGCCAAACGTGAGAGCTCTTCCTCGACCCTCAACTCGAGAGACAAAGCTGCCGTGCAGCTGTCCTTTAGGGTCCAGGCGAGCGTGATGATTGCAGCATCGGCAGCATCATCGACCGCGGGTAACATCAGTAACAGCAGCAATCATCAGCAACATCGGCAACATCATCAACAATGAGGGTAACAGTAGTGTAACAATAGATACAGCTGTGCAGATCAGTAACAGCTGTAAATATAAGTATCATAGGCAATATCATCAACAGCTTTGAACGTCAGTAACAGGAAGTGAATATCAACTTCGGAGACAACAACAGCTGTAAACATCAGCAACAGCTACGAATATCAGCAAAAACAGTGTACATCAGCACCAGCAGCAGTAGCAGCAGCATCAGCAAACTGTCTGCGACAACAGCAAAAGCAGTATCAGCCATAGCAACAGCATTGCCGGTAGCAACAACAGCAACTAAGTCGCTATGGTAAAAAATAGTGCCAAATAAAATAAACCTAGACAATAGCACGGAACTCGGACGTTTGGAGCTCGGGGGCGAGTATTTAGCAGTACTGCACATGATGCTGGGAGTCATGCAGTCATGCTGGCAATTCCGTTTTTTTGGTCGTCTTTTGCACTCATAAATTGTGAATGTGTGCGCTGGTTTCCTAGAATGACACAGCGTACAGTGAAGTGCACTCGCAATATCACTGAAATCTTACGAAACATTTAGGTTATTTTTGTGGAAGCTAGGGAATTATTCTGGCAGTTCTTACGGAAGCGAACGAAACATTCATGTAGTGTTTGTGAGCGCAAATAAAATATCAAAGCAGTGTTTGAGGATGAAAGCGAAATATTCGAGCAGTTTTTGGGTCCAGAAATGTTCGTGAAGCTATTCAGATGTGAAACTATTATTATTTTATTGTACCACAGCTCTCCTGATGCAAAATATCAACGTCGCATTCTATATATTTAGTCGCATGTTCAACTTACGTTTTTGTTTTATAGTCTGTCTTTCCTGTATAATTATCGATTTAACCATGCACGGCTGAGTACAATAATTTAAGTTTTGACTACTATCGTCTCATTGCAATGAGCGATCAGTTATCCAACTAGAATAAAAATTTCCCTATCAAAGTGGTTTGCTTTTTTGATTACAGCGCTGTATTCCTGGTTATTATAAAAGTGGTTTACTAAACAACGTTCGTCACTTCACGTAAATCAAAATAAACAATCTTCCCTGCCTTTCAGCCGACCCAAGTTTGTTCAGTTCAATTGTGAAATTCGCATGACATGTCAAAATAAATGTTTTAGAAGCCCTAGAGGACACAAATCTGTTGAAGTTTTTGCTCACCAATACTCAAGTGGAAATTATCAATGTTTCATTCTGTATAATTCTTATGAGATTCAACTCTTTTTTTATGCTTCACTCCTTATCTATCGACTGTTATTTTTCTAATTTTATCAGGTATGTACCAAAAATCACACGATGTTTTTGGTTCATATTTAACTTAACGTGAAGAATCTTAGGCTAGTGAATTAAGAATTCCAACTGGAAGTTTATATTCCTGGTTGTAGTCTTTCTTATTGAAAAACTGCATTGTACCTTGTTCTGCAAGTGACTTTTTTTGGAATAAGCAATTTTTTCTTTTTTCTTTTCGTTTTTCCTGGGTGCCAAAATTGTTTATGATGACGACAGTCAAACGAGCATTTCAGCAAGGAAAAGCTAAGATTGAAAAAGGAGTTCAAGCACGAAAATTTTGGCGCATTTTGGCTGAAGAAACGCAGTGGAACCTGCAGATGCCATGTACAATTGTTATAATGCACGCCAACTCTCCAACTGTCCTCGTAGGTGTGATATAATGCAACGCGTTTCTGTGGTGTGGATGAAATTTTTATATCATCGTCTTCGAGGCCGAAATTAGAAATTTGATTCTGTCTGACATTTCATGAAGTAGACACAACGTTCTACAGCTGCCTCGTCCCTGGCAGGACAGGCCGCATCACCACGTTAAAGGGCGGGGGGATTAGTCGGGGATGGTGGGGAGGCGGAAAAAATTTCTTCTATTGTACAAGTTGAACCTCCCAAATTCGGCAACTTCAGGACCTGTGGCATTCAGGACTATGTATTTTGTTTTTATTTTGATTGTCTGTACTCGTAATGTCACCAGCTACACTTCCTCCATTCATCGCCATTTCGACCATTTTAGCACGGCATCAGGGGGTCATTGGAGCAACTGTAGTAGATTTTTTTTGCCAGATTATAGGTATAGCCAAATGACACAATTCTGGATTCGGAAGTATCAACCTGAAATTGCAGAGATGAACAAAATTTTTTTTACAGTTGTTGTTAACCGCCGTTAAAATCAAACTAGTGAGGCCAGAGTGTAGAAAGTAAAAAGTCGTAAAAAGAATGTTGTAGTGTAGAGAAAGTACACACTAAAAAGTGATGAGAAAAAAAAGTGAGAAAGTACACAGATATTTCGTTGTGAGCTCATGCAGTTGATAAAGTCTTGTTGATTTTATGGTTAAAATGACCGTAGCGACTTTTGGGGCGAGTGCAGTGAGCTCGTTGCGAAATTAAGGTTATCATAGTTATGGTGGATTGGGGCCCGTGAAACATGATGAATTTATGGATAATAAAGACATGGCGGTTTAATCACATTAACTTTTTCAAACACACGTCCATGGACGAAAAGCTTGTAAAGCTTCTTCCACTGTCAATCACAAATACAATTATTCAATACGCATATTCAGTTGAGCATTCAATGAGACCTGATTGTGATGCGCCGTGATCGTCTGTAATTAGTGAGACTCAGACCGCCTCCTGCCTGCCCTAATTACTCCCAAATTAGTTAACCAAGGCTGTCCTTGGGGCGGGTGCGCCTATTGAAGTGAATTAAGGCGGGCTATGTACGCCTGCTGCAGGTACACCCGTGTGTGCGTGCGTACGTGTTAGTGTGCGTGCGTACGTGCGTGCATATGCACGTGCAAACGGTGATTGTACATCTGTATGCGTGTAAGTGTCTGGTTTGAATTTAGAGTTCTTACTTATTATTACGACACTTTCTGTGCGTCTGCACATGCGTCGTGTCTGCAGTCGCTGGAACTCGGACACAAAGCCTCGAACTTAGGCAATTTAGGACCTTATGAATTATCCTTGTTCTATGAACTGCATACTTTGGTTTACCAGTCGGTTGCGTTTGAAGAATTGAATTGCTAGAGAGTTGAATGTCTAGGCGAAATTTTATATCGTACTGCAAACTCGCCCCAGGTCTGTGGAGTTGGTGCGAGCCACCCAAGTGTATTCATAAAAAAAACAGCGACTGGCTGCTCCTGATATTCCAAAATGACGTCCACGAAGTGTTAATGGCATCTTGCTCTCTATTATGTCCCGCAGCAAACAGTGAGAGGTTTTTAATGCGATTAGAATAGGAGCAGCTCACAACACGGCTGGCATCATTTTTTGTTAGCGGTGGGTACATCATTCGATCGCATCGTCAACGAGCGTCGACGTGTTGCTTAATGAGAGGAGAAAGGAGGTCAGGCAGTGGGGTGAAAAAAGGGAGAGAGGGAGGTCAGGCAGCGTGATGAAAAAAAGAGAGAGGGAGGTCAGGTAGCGTGACGAAAAAAGAGAGAGGGAGGTCTGGCAGTGGGATGAAAAAAAGGGAGAGGGAGGTCCCTGAAGTCAGTTTTCCCCAACACCTCTCAACACATCCCCGACACCCGTCAACACATCTCTACCACATTTCAACACATCCCAACATCCCAAACACATCCCCATCACTTCCCAAAGCATCCCCATCCTCTCCCAACACCCACCCCCCCGGTCGAGGACG
>VOMN01059497.1:0-27384 GCA_014899125.1 Orchestia grillus | reverse complement strand
CAGTGGGAGAGGGGGTCCAGTGGGTGAAGGGAGTGCAGTGGGAGAGGAGGTCCAGTGGGTGAAGGGAGTGCGATGGGAGAGGGGGTCCAGTGGGAGAGGGGAGTGCAATGGGAGAGAGGGGGTGTAGTGGTAGAAAGGAAATAGCAGTTTCAATATTCAATTTAGTTTCTTTCAGCATAAAAAATAAACGGTAAATGACTTTGGCTGTGTCTTCAAAATTTGTTGTGTCTTTAGCATCAATTACTCAAAAATCTACACAAATGAGAATGCCAAATTGAAATGAGAAGATACATACTTGTGAACAGTTTTCAGTTAGCATTCTCGACAGATTGCGACTATGAACTGGTATTTCTCTTTCTAATTGCTCCGCTAAATAAAAGGTATTCGATTCCTTTCACCACTCAACAGAGGTTTAAATTCCTACGACACCTGTTGCACTTCCGCCTAGGTGGTAGCAGCAAGGCGTGTTGTAGAGCTACAGCCCTTATGCTATCGTTTCTTTATCGTGATAAACGTACGAGGAGGCCGTTTTTCTTCGTAGAAGCTGGTTTCGTTCTCGTGAAGTAATTGTTTCGGTAAATAAGTAAATAAAATTAATGACTAAATTAACTGTAAATCACGAATAACTAATTAAACTAAGACTTCCCTGAATGCAAATAAACATTTTAATACTGTGGCTGCATAGCCACAACCCGATTCTTCTAATTAACGCATATTTCTTTATTACAATATTTTATGGAATTACTCAAACTATTGCTTTCTTGTAAAGCTTATCCTGTTTGTTTTGCTAAACTTGCTAAACTTATATTTTGCTGTGCAAGGATGGTGACATGAATAACTTAGCTACTTACTGGTTTCTACTAGATGTTTTCTGTCTCATTCAGACAAAGTTGCAGTTTTAAGTATCATTTTGCTACTATTAAACTTTTTCCACGTCTTCGGGCGGTGCGGGATTTTTAGTGGTGAATCAAGAAAACATTGCCTTCTTCAGTAGCACTTGAATGAAGAAGAAGCTGTAAGCCAACAACCTTATCCAACAACAAACAAATCTTTTCCCAGAATTTGATGAGTCGGTGCCACTCGAAAGCATAGCATTAAAGAATTACCTGCTTCGCATTGAAGTCGGTAAATGTTCAGCTTTGAAGTTTCGCTCGGCTCGCTACCATAAAAACAAAGGGACAGCCTTAATGGATCTTCAGAGGCCCAGAAAAGTGATCTTGAAGACTGTTGATTTCTTTCTTGACACGAAATTTTAAGCCTCATTAGGCAAACTTTAACCGAAAGGAAACTCGTTACGCCTGAAAGCGAACGCGAGGAATTCTTCAAGAATGCTGATGAGCAGGTAGCCATCTCAAGAGAGCGCTAATCTTGACGCTGGGCAGTTTTGGGCAGCGCGTAATGAATGAAGGACAGCAAGAACTGCTCAAGGTTAGCTCGGCCAGGTTGAATGCAAAACGTCAGTAAAGATGCAGAATTAACCTCCGTCATCAACACTGCATAACAAAATAGTCTTCAGCTTTGATATGTATCTCTCATAGGGACTCCATTCCGTGCTTCAATCGTAAATTGCTGGCTACACCATGATGCCGCACTCGGATGATGCTTTGAGCCACCCATGACCAATTTGTATGTGCTCTCATCACTAACCATCACTGCCATGATCATTTCAGATGCCTAATTTTAATATTAACCGAAGACAAGCCGCCTCTTCTTGTCCACTCCCGCTGTAAGCAGAGGCTTGTTTGCGGCATGATTAGTTGAAGACTCAAGTCTTGCTGAAAGCGACAAAATTCGTCCTAATTCAACCTTCAGGAAGAGCTCAAGGTACTTGATTTTGAATTGACTGGGTCTGATAGAAGAATCTTAAATCATTTCACTCATTAGAAGCTGATCAATTATTTGAGAGGGTTCAGTGCATCAAAGCCTAATTTCCAAGGTGGTACCGTCCCATTGTCGCTAAAATCGGAGATACGCAACCAACCATGGGAGCTCCATCTATTTTTTTGTACAATTTTCCATCAAATAAAAACATGCTATCTTTGGTACGCAGCATGCCATGACGTCGACGACAGCTTCAGTTGATGAATTGTGTAGCTCGAAACATCAAGATTTCCTGGTGCAGCAATCCCAGACTGCACCTTTACGGCTAAGGTTACATAATTTCGATCCACTGCGTGGAGCTGGAGAAACATTGTGAAGCCTCTGACTCATAATAGGTGGAAAAAACTAATTGAACTAATTTCAACCTTAAATTAAAAGTTCACAAGCTGAAGTGGAATAGTATCGGTAGGCAAATTATGGGACGCAAATACCGTATGTCATAATTAGACTTCGATCTCCATTTTATGGCGGGAGGAGGAGTGGAATTTATGAGACGGAATTTATAAGCAGTGTTTTTTACAGCATATGTCACAAGCCCTTTCATCCGGAAATAACCATTCTCCTGAGTTACACTGTATAAGTCACCACTGTTACAGGTAATACTCTTCTGCACTGCGATGCTGAGCTTTGTATTGAATCGCGTGATGATGTATTCAACATATTAAACTTACAAAGGATTCGTCCATGATCAGCTGAACGAGTATATCTCTTGTTTTAAAGCTATGATTCTAAATTCAAAGTTATGCTTGCCTTGAGCGACCGCAATCTAAGTTTTCATGTCTCCATCGCCAACATGCAGGCAGATTCTTCGTCGTTTCACAGGAATAAAAAATGACAATTTATCTCATTTAGAATGTTGTTATCACGTGTTGAAAAACTTGATTTACCTAATAATCTCAAATCATTCAATCAACCTATTGATATTTCGTAATTTTTTCTCTTTTCAGTATTGCCTCCCCAAGCTTAGTTTACGTGGTACTATTCATGTTATAACTAGCAGGACCCGTGAAAATTTCCCGAAAATTCAGGTAAACAAACTTTAGATAAGCCAGTCCATGAGAAGTGGTCCTCTCAAGTGTTGGACAGAGGTTAAAGGATCAGGGCAGAGATAGTCCTGTCTTGGAAGCAATTTTCATTTTGATGATGCGAGTAGTCTGAACTCTATTAAAGAAACTGAAAATTTTTCGCGAAGATTGACTTTTTATAGCAAAACATGCAACCCGTATAGAGGATACTTTGCTCGGGACCTGAAATTTTACTTGAAAAGTGGCGAAGCTTGACGGAACGGTAAGTAGGTACAAGCGTTTAATTATACATATATAAGATTGTTTATAAGTCTTTCACTCGCTGAAGCTCAGGATGTGACTTTTTCTGTTTCCGGTCTGATAGATCACGAAACTTTCATCGTTAGGTTCCTTCGAAGTGAATAGGCTCGAATCCGAAAGTTTCAGCCTCGGTTTGCTGGCTCTTATAGACAACTTCTTCAAAATATATTACCGTAGTTATAGAAAGGCATAAATGTTTATTTTTTGACAGAGATGTATTTATTTTTATTTTTGAATTATATATCGTTCAATTATAGTTTGATATTGTTGACATTTTGAGAGCGTTGACATGAGAAAGAATACTCTTATAGGTAAAATTATGAATTTTTGATTACTCTCGTCTAAAGGTTTATGTGTCTTCTTGCACAAATATCCTGAGAAAATAATTAGTGTATAATAAGCTAATGAGAAGCATGTGGGTCCAAAACGAAAACAATTGGACTCCCACTCAAAACCATGGAGCGTGGGAGTATCATTCTATTTTCCACGCAAAAGTTGAAGCTAGAATATTGAAAAAACGCCTTAAATTCAACACTGGCTATCAACGTGGAAAACTCGAGAAGGAAACTGAGCCAAAATAACGGTCCACGACTCCAAACATGAACAACTCTTAAGTTTGATTTCAAGTTTCAATTTCCTAAACTAAGATCAAAGTGTTTTAGGCCAGAAAATTTAAAGTTCTGAACCTTGATGCAAGCCGCGAGTTATTCAAACAGCTTTCTTCAAATTTTCTAGACACTTATCAGCGGAGAGATGCAGTACTTTTAAAACTTCTGTATGTACCCGTAAAAATTAATAAAACCCTGACTCTAAGAAGAGCTTATCAGTATCAAATTTTATGCCCCTCTTTCAACAAAATGAAATAGTTCTCGGTTCCTTGATGAGAGTCGAAGGGTCCAAAGCTTTTGTCGAACAGGGAACGTCAACCTGAACTTCAGAGAAGTGTGTGAGAAAGTACAAAAAGTATGATTTTGGCCTGTTTTTAACATTTAATTAAAATGAGCATGAAGAGGGTGCTTTTTAATAATGAGATGAAAAAGAATCTCTATCGACTTCTATTATATCGAACAGGTTTTTAAAAATTAAACATATGTGAAATTCTGAGCCATACCTGTTTTATTTGATATCATTGTATCATTGAGGGAGTTTAGCGTGATCAGCCGACAGATCTACACCAGCTCAAGGCATCCATCGAGGCGGAAATCGAGCGAATTGAACCAGCACTCATTTGGGTCGTAATGAAAAGCCTCTGCACAAAAAGAATATCATCTTTAAAAAGTAACTACCATTAAACTCGTAAGTCTCAGGATACTGTTGGTTTTCAGTTCTACAAAATCCTTCGACTATTTCAGAAGTTTTTACAGATTCTTTTTGGTCCTAATATAAAAATTCATGGCTGATGGTGGTAAGCGCTTCCCTTTATGTATCCCCGAAGGGTACAACGATATCAAATAAAATTGGTGTCTCAGAATTCCATAGCCGCTTTTTTTTTAAATCTTTTCAGTGTAATACGAGCTGATAAAGACTCTATTTGGTCCAGTCAAGGAACATCACACAGGATCTCTTACGAACTGATTAGGTAAGATAAATCCATTTGAGTTTTAAAATGTAAAATTGTAGGTCTTTTCTCACATGTCATGGACAATTTCTGAAGCATAATTGTCACATCTCTCATGCAGGAGGCCAAGTTCAAATAGCATCTGACTCTTAATGTCACAAGTTCTCCAACGGATTTCACGAGACGTTTGGATAGAAAAATCGTCAATATTTTTTCGAGGGCGGCCAATGAAGTCATTCAAGGTCAAAAATGACTGAATTCATTGAGAGAAAATAGCATACAAGAAAATATGCTATTGAAGGACGGTCGGATGGCTGCTAGTGATGCTAATTGATAATGGTAAAGTTTCCATCAAGTTCTCGAGACACAAAATTCACCGCTCGTTCGCTCATGCTAATTCATGCTGAGGTTCCAACCTACTACTGAGATGGAACCGAATTTTGTATACGAACGAAGTGGAAAATTTGGAAAGGAAAAATATTTATGCCAGCCCGATAGCTCTAATCTTTTTGTACTCTTGCACCTGTCAAATTCTCTATTGTACTGCTCACCCAGCATAGGCTCTCTAACTCATCTCCAATATCTATAGATTTCGAGTCTCTTCAGATATAAATACAATTTTGATATTTAATTGTGCTTCTTGATATTAAGTTCTTATTATTTTATTATTAAAATTAGGGTCTGGTGCCATTACATTGTACGGGCGGCACCAGAGCACAAAGCTATTCAGTTCTGTTCTACAGGCAGTGTTTTCCTAAGTCTGTGCCCAAGAGATTTTATGGAATTTTTCCTTAATAGAAAAGGTTTTTGTATTTTATTCGAACGAACTGCATTCTTCTGGAGTGACTGTTTATAAGCAGAGCTCAATTAATGACTAATTTTACTACTATGCATATCAATCTTTCATTTTCTACAGGATTTCAAGAGTGAATGTCTAGTCGCCGGGAATCATGACTGCTGTTAGCTCGCTATTCGTGCGACGTTCGAAAAAGTTTGCAGGTGTAATGATTTTGTGGTGCGGGCAAAACTGATTATGCCCGGAGAGAAATTTGAATTGATTCGGGCCGGATATGATGTGGCCCTAAGAGATAAAGAGCCTTTGTGATGTCCAATTTCAGGAACAAATTTGCTGGGGCCCGTTGGGAGATAGAACCGACAAAGTGTTGACGAATGTTCTGACTGAAGATGTTACGAAAAAACGCTTGGAAAATTGATTGCATATGCATTTCAACGAGCTAAATTAGTGTTGTTTGCTATACAAGAGGAATATTTTATTTTTGTCGCCAATTGGAACTCAGATTAGTCTATGGAGTGCAAAAACAAACATTGAAGCAAATAAAGTAAGATTACCAGCAGCAGTTTAAATTAAATTTTTATGCATTACAAGCAGCGCTGAATAGATTTCCTGCGGCATTCAGAAAAACAATCGTACCATCCGTTGAAACACTCAATTTCATATGTGCGACTTCTTTCTATGCATGGTACGTGTCAAATTATAATCCACTTATAAGTGGTTGATTCACACAGTACTTCAGAATAACTCGCACTAGAGGCATCAAACTCGGCAATTTGAATTCATTCAATTTTGGAGAGACTCGCTTTATTTGTGTAGTCAGTCCATTGACGGGCCTGGCTGCGAGAAAGGCGTCGGATCGCTAGAAATGCACGCAGCTTTCAGGGCTTGCCAGATCCTACGAGGGCTCCGTTCCGCTAAATGGAATCTGATTGTGAGCGGGTGGAGTCGCGCTAAATTGAATTATCAAAACAGCCGAAAGCTTTCGGACTTTGTGCTTCGCACGTAACTCTAAAGGCTGGTGAATTGCATGCATGTATCGCTCCGAAACGCAGAGCTTGAAGTGCTTTTCACCGACAACACACCGACTCGCTGTCCTGTCGCTGCAGCAAACAGCAGGATTTCTGGGTCCGCTCAGCGCAGACGTGTTTTGCTCAAACGTATGTCGAATGCAAAGTGTTATGGACGTAAAATAGCCTAGTTATATTACACTGTTTGTTTCCTGAAGTGCCTCATGGTTACGGTTATGGAAATATTTTCTTTTTTAACTGATTTGGTTGATAATTAGTCGTATTTTTGTCATAGTCTGAGTGGTACCGCTTGCTCGTACATAAAAGCAGTAAATTGTGCCTTGTCAACCTATCAAGTGAATTACACTACTGAAGAATGCTACCAAGAACGTTTCGTGCTGATCAAGTGCTGCGGGGAGAAAACAGAAAGCAAAATGTGGGGGTAACTAAATTCTATTGGTAGAAAATTCACGTAAGCAGTTGATGCAGTGTCACATTTTGTCTCAAGATTGTTCCTTAATCGATTGACAACCGTGCAGTAAAAAATATGATCGACTTCTGGATTATCTTTATTTCGAAAAGACATAACGTAACTTGTCTGATAGACAATTCTATTTGCACTAACTCGTCTTTAGGCTACATCATCTGCTCGTTTAACTGCGCTCCTAGCGATCTAAAGTTTTTACCATGCATTTCATAAAATTCACCAAACAATGGTAAAATAAACGCTCTAATATACACCAACGGTTCAAATTCTCTAAAGAAACATTTTCCTCAACGATCAAAAGCATGTGAGAAGTACAGAACGCTTTCAACGACTGCATTATTCCTTCGGTACAAAGAACGAAAATTTGAGACTAACTGAATTATTTCTGGTATCCATTGTTCTTGGCATTGGCCTTAAAGAAGAAACGAAGGAAATGCGGTTCTTCTATAAGGAGTTCTTCACTTTCATAAGGACACTGTTATTAAATTAACCTATAGATACTGATAACAATCGTGGGGTCGTTGCGACTCCTAGTAGTGAGTTTTGCTCCAAATATTCGTTGTTATTACCCGGGACTTATAACGGTTGCATCATAGAAAATGAAGTGAGTCATCTTGGCCCACTGCAGGAATACTGGGTGGGGAGTGACTCGCTAAAGTGAGTTAATTTTGGGACTAACGATAAATCAGAAAGTGATTCGACAAGATCTAGTTTTTCTTTTGAGTGTACTCTTTATGTATACCTACTGTAAACGTATACCTAGGGCCACGGATAAAAATTTGCCCATATGGTTGTGACATTACTACCCAACGAGAACTCATATCCCGGCGACATGCTCTGTATAGTAGCATCGACTAAGGTTGAGAAAATTTCATGGTCATTTCATTCATGTAGTGATGAAATAATTCGAGCACGCAGATGGCCCTCCAAGCAACATCCACTTTACGAACCTTAAGGATAGTTAAAAAATATATTCGAGAAATTATAGAAAAAAAGTTTTTTTCGGATCGCCTTTAAGCTACAATTACACAAATATAAAAGTGGAATTACCCATTGCAGTAAAAATTCATGGTTACATTTAATGAATTGCCGAACTGAGTCTATATACATATTTGATATTTAAATGGTAGTTTATTCTATTCTTGAAATTAGCTACTACCTAAAAATAGGTTTCAGGACTTCTATAACTCAGTTTATTCCAGGACTAGAATAAACGACCATCTAAAAATAAAAAATGTTTAAAGCCTGAGCTTGTAAATTCGGTAACTGTAACATTGTTTTTTTTATAATAATGGGTAACTCCATTTTTATATCCGTGTAATTACGACTTAAGTTTCGGTAAGCCCTTTGGAAAAAGGCTTTCGTCATGAGTTGACGTGAAATTCTTGGTTTGACGGAGAGCTTAGCGAGAATTGAAAATTTTATTGAAGAAACAGCTTATCGTGACGAAAACTCTAAAGTATTATCATATCTTTAGAGTAAAGCAATACACAGAGCCCGTGGTATTTCACATAGTGAGCTCCAAATTCAGCGAATGCTTGCGAGTATTTAACTTTTTTCGGTCAATGTGGATTCCAAAATCCAATTGATAATTAATTGGAGATGTTTGGGCCTTCACGTCCCGGCCACATTGGGGTGCCGCCGCTTTGCGTGCATGGTGTGCCTTCACATATCAGCGAGCTGTTGAATGAGGCCGTTTCCCTCTGCCGTTTGATGATAGTGAGGTAAGTGAGGCCTACCGGGGATAGTTTGGAGAAAGTTATCCGGCTTCACCTTGAAGACGTCCAGGGAACCATCGCATTCTCTCAGATCTTTAGGCAGAGAATTGGAGAGTCTGGGTCCCATCACCGGGAAGGATTATTCATGTCTAGTTCGAACGCTGCCAGCCGCTTTCGCATTAACCGCCGGCACAACTCACATTTTGCCGAAACGAATGTGCTGCTTTGTGCGCAGCCTTATGGTCTTGTTTTTGAAGTCTGGGACTATTCCACGAATCGTTTTCCACGTGAAGATTATAAGTTAGCTGGAGAGATTACAGTTGGAAAAGTTTCGGGCGTTCCCAGTAGTCCAGCACTTGAATCTCACGAATCTTTGTTGTGAAACTTCGTTTCATACTTTTCAGCTTCATGATGTTTTCTCTGGGGCCTGGATTCCATAATTGGCAACTATACTCGGCTAGGGGTAGAATCAGCGCCCTGAACAGCGAAAGCATTGGCTTCAATTTTCCTGTCCTGAAGACTCGCAAGATCCAACCAATTTAGCGCTGGCATTTTTTACTGTTAGGTCGATATGTTCTTGGAATCGTCCGTTGTCCTCGACAATAACGTCCAAGTCTCTAAGGGAGCTTTTTCTCTATTCCCAGACCCCTTTCCATTTTGCATGAGAACCTGTCGTCTGGGTGCTCTCCATACTTCATCTGTTCGAACTTGCCTTCGTTGAATTTCATGTTGTTTGACCGTGCCCATCGGTAGATTTGTCAAGGTTGTGACAATCCACTTTCATGGCGATGCTACTGCTTTTTCGTAAGAAGCTAAATCCAGCCTTATTGCACATATACAGAAGGCTGCATCTAGTTTTTCCTACCGAGGTAATTGCAGCCTTATTACAAAAATCAACTGACCTATAACGGGTTAAGACCGAACCATTTCTCATGTACACTAGAATTTATAACGTCGACTGAAACTAAACATTAATTCTTGAGTGCCGGGTCAAACAATTTTTCAGTATACTAAGTATGTACATACAAAGCTTAAGCATAAATAGCATCCTCAGATCCGTAAGATTAAACAATAGTGTACTGTATATGTGCATACACATACATGTGTACATACAAACATTCACATCTACGTCCATGCATACATACATACGTTCATACGTGCATGCATCCATACAGGGTGAGCACCAAAAAGGTGTCGAGATTTTTAAGAACTCATCACTCAGCCATTGTTTTTCGTAGAGGGCTCGGCCTAATTTCATCTTGATTTCAATTCGTCTTCTTACAGCAGATAAAAACATTTGTCTTTCTGGAGCAGTTTAGGTAAAGTTACACACAAAATAGGGGTGATTTTTTGGCCAATTGTGCGAGTGGATCGTAATAGCATCACCATCAAGTTTATTTGTTAAAATTACGCTGAGTATTATATTAGGAAGAAAACAAATATTAGAAATTTTTAGAACATATATTCATTAAAATTGATGCAGCAAGTTTTCATTTCAGCCCATTTTCATTTTTCAATTTCACCCAATTCCCACCGTTATTTTCTGACCATTTTTGACATCGGATTCTCATTTCTCATATTGGTTTTAGAATTATTTCTGGGATGCTTCTAAGTACGTTTACGTTTTTGGTGGTAAAGTCACGCAAATCTTGCAGGTCCCTTGGATGCTTTTCATAAAATTCATTTTTCAAATTGCTTGAACGAAAATAATCGCATAGAGTCAGGTATGAAATGGCAATAAGGCTGCCATTTCATCCTATGCCCAATTTCAATGACACGCTCCTCAACACTTCGTTTAAACGGTTCCGTACGCCAGCAGTTCTGAGACATGGAGCTCTGTCTTGCATCCACACACTCTCTTGAGCCTAAGATTCAGTTGAGATATAAATGAAATTAAATTTGTTTTCATTTAAATTGAACAATATGAGTTATCTCGCCCAATGGGCAAAAAAAACACACACATACTTTTAGAGTAACCGTACTTGAATTGTTCTGGGAGTAAAAACCTTTTTAACAGAAATAAATAAGCAAATTATTGCTGAAAATGAGACCTATTCGAGGTCTCTGCGATGAATACTTAATAAGTAATAAGTACTTGAAAATCTGAACACTTTTTTGTGACCCACCCTGCATAGTATACAACTGCCGTAAGAATACAAAGTTCAGTCATGAATATTTTCTTGAGCTCCTCAAGAATATACAATATATGTACACACACACACATTCGCATATGCATCCATGCATCCATGCTTACATACATAGAGCATGCAACAGCCGTAAGAATTCAAAGTTCAGGCATAAATAGTGCCCTCGGCTTCAGCGCGTGAGCCCTCAGCTGCCTGAGGGCCGTCAGAAAAGTTTTCAGTAATTTTGGGAAGCACTTCATGAAATTCCAGCCGCGCAAGCAAGCTCTTTGGGAAATGAGAAGCCGCTTCTATTCCAACGTGCAACAAAACAGCTTCATGCTCGTAAATTCAGGGAACCCTGCACGGACGACACTTTTGACGCTTCATAACTTTGCTGGGGTGAATTTTTGCGCTCCCGAGCATGGTGTTCAAAAGTCCACAGCTCGCTCTGGTGTTGGTGCAGGACACATTTTAAAACTCAGAAGGGAGACAGTGATTTCGAAGCTACTTTCTGTTAAATATTAAACGATTTATTGGATGTTGGTTTGCAACGCAATTTATGTACGTTTTACCGTTCTACATATAAACATTTCGGTACTACAATGATCAACTTGATCTTTGGGTTAACAAAATATTACGGAAGAAGTGGCTAAAATTTCATGATTTCGTATGCATATTCACCCTTGTTCCCAAACAAAAAATGAAAATTTAACACTAAATGTCTTATTTCATATATCCATCATTATTAACAGTGGCTTTACAAGATTTAGAAGGACATGCACTTCTCTCATAAGGGTGTCCTCAACAGGAAGCATCATTAAGCAATATCATGAGTATGAATTCATGAATCTCTCGCATGTACATACATAATACATATGTCAAATGGGTAAAGATTACAGAAACTTACCCGTTTCTTCTTCCTGTATGCTATAAAATCGAGGTGTGGCTCTGCCTAGCAGGTGCACACCCACTCGACGAATTCAATAGCCCCACTGGGAGTAGCAGCTCAAATTTACCTGACCAAACGGCTCTTTGCCGTCTCTAGAGTCTAGGCTCTAGAGTCTAGACTCTAGAGTCTAGACCAACGGTTCCCAAACTAGGAGTGTATTACCATACAACCTTGTTTGCAGCATTTCGAGAAAAAAGGTGATGGTGTATAATATAATTGGCCTACAGTTTCCTATGTACGACTTTACTGGAAATAAGAATGTGCTAGAAATTAAGGTTTGACTGAATGGAAGGCTGAATTTGCAGAAAAATGCTTAAAGTAACAGGTAATCTTATCTACTTTCCCATTGCGGTCGTGATAGAGTGTCGAACAAGCATTTATTTTTATTTTTTTTTTCAATGTTATCATTATAATTCATAACGTCTGGAATTCACACCATAGGATTTTCAAATTTTTATTACTCATAAATCATTGGCCGTAGTGACAACTAACGTTCACAAAAATGTGCACGAAAATTTCTGTATGGACTAGTACAGTCTGTAACTAATGCGCTCTGTTCCCATATTCATTTACCTAGTTGAAATGAAATCTTCACCCTCGATTTTTAATCATGCAATTAACAACCAAAATTCAAATTTATGTCATCAAAACATTCGCTAAAATACAAGATGTCAAAAAAGAATTTATTTTATTTTAAAAGTTTTCTTTCTAATATGTCTTTCTATTTACATTCTGTTATTCAAGGAAATGAATTTAGTGGTTTCGTTTTAAATGGTCCATTCGTACAGTAGGCAAAAAATCACTCTTCCTTTTGCGTAACAGCTCCTAAACTATCGTTATGAATTGAAAACTATTGCAACTGGCGAAGAACATAAATTAGCGTTTGAAATGATATCATGTCAATTCGTTGACATTCATTACTTGACGTGTAATGAATGTTTGAAAATCACGACTCTCATTGTGAATCATATTTCATGTCTAACTCACTGATAAAATAATTGTGTCGATAGNTAAACAATCATCACATTCAAGTCGTTCCAGTTAAGACCATTTGAATGACGTTGAAAAGTGATAATTTTGACTTATATCTCCGTTGTAACTATATTTATAAATAAATCATTACGGTAAATTCACTCGACGAGAATGGTCTCCACGCGAAATGAGCTAAGCTGCCTTAAATAAGGGTTTTTCCATCGCATCGTGGTTACTGTTTATTGGGACTAAAATGAATAGATTATTTTCTTTGGCGTAGGATACTTGTCGGGAAAATTAAGAAAATTCATTAGTGGCTCAAACAGAACTTTTAAAATAGTGACCCCACGGGTTAACTAAGAGTGATGAGTGCTGAAGAAAATAGGGCGTATGATTGACACATAACTGCAGATCGTTCATAACTAGAAATTCTACGCACTTCAGCTATACGTAAAAAAGTTATTAATTTTAAAGCACAATGAAATTGAAATACTTAATATGTCGAGAACACTAGCATAGGAGTACCATTGAAGTACTCATGACTGACTTCATAGCATGGATGTACTGGGACGCTTTTTATTCAAAGATGAATTTTGACTTTCTTCCTTATGATATCACTGAAAAGTGTGCACGATTACAAGTAAGTAAAATGACAAGCAAGCAAGATGGTAAAATTTTAGTGGTATATAGATAGGTAGGTAAATAGATAGATTATAAAGTATTTATTCGTAACATGAAAGCGAAGAAAGCTTATAATGGCAAATATTCAATTACATTAGTGCACAGGCAATCAGCATTCCACGGAACTGCTCAGTACTAGTTTCTGCTGACTAGTTTGCAAACTCATTTATGGGAGGCAAAAAAAGTTGGACTCCTCGAGTTTTCTGGACTGTGATGCTGCGTTCGTTCTTGAGCGCATTACAGCAAATTACGTTCAAAGTCAGAGAACTTTGATGCAAAGTTCCTGAAAAGATAGTCTTCATTTTGAAAAGTTTGCCCTCGTGAAATACCTTCACGCCGCTGCCAGTAACGCCCGAATAAGACGTAAATTTTCGCAGAGTTCTCCTAGAAAATGATATGAAAACAGTAATGACAGGACACATATTCCAAGTGAAGAGTAGAGAAATTATTTACATATGACATGAAGAAAACCTATTCTTCTCGCATTGTGCAAATACGAGTTTAAAGTCATCCGTTACCTTTTTTGATATGCTTAAGTATAGCTCTAAAGTAAATTCTAAACAAACAAACGTTGAAGCAAGATATTATTTTGGCAAACAATGAACCCCCAGAGGCCCCTTAGAACTCCTTCGATTCAGAGCGTGGGATTGAAATAACATCACATTACAGGCCCACGTGTTCAAGACGCGTCATTGATGTAAACAAGGTGTTTTGTGAAGCATTATTTGTAATTGCCTCGTGTAAGAAGGGATTATTATTAATCAGATAGAAAGTGTTAGTTCATCATCATAAAAATACTCGTGTCATAGTGAATCTGAATGACTGTGTACTCGAAATGCTGATCATCTTGTGATATAAAAGACGTATTTCTGGTGCTAAACTTGAACATGGGCGGTTGTTTTCAGGTGCTCCGAATAGATTTCCTCTCGCTTGAATTAGTTCGTAAAGTTTGGGATTTTAATTCTTCTTATTTTTGAGATGAGATTAAATCGAGAGATTTCATTAATGCGATAAGGTCACTAAAGGAAAAATAGTTTGATTTGATAAATTAGAGTACTCATCCATTCTTCGAAGAGCCCCAAATAGTTTGCTATCGTAAACGTTATTCAGAGGTCAGGTTATTTAGTTATTCAGGTATTCAGAGACTTCGTTTACAACATGTCACAGATGTATTGATAATTCAGGTTTTCTGGTGCAAATTGTTGGGTCAGTATTCATTACCTCGCTCTGCCTTTTGAGTTACTGGAATACTAATAACAGAGTGCTAATTACAGACAATCTCTCTTTTACGTTTAACAAAAGCTGCTGATGGTACAGGTAATTTTAGGTTAATTACTTCAAATGGTACTGAACATTCGAATTCGTAACTCAGAATTATCATCGCATGAAACTTTGGTATTAATGATGAATTTTTCACATTTTTGGAAGCATTTTTGTTTTTTCCAAATTACAGTGGGAAATGGTGTTGGAATGTCCCTCGTAGAAGACACGGAGCAAGAAAATATTGCGTTTCCCCCCGGCAGCTTCGTTGGGCTTCCTGGTGCTCGTGCGCTAATCGAATTTCCCTCTCCGATTTTAATTAGAGCCTCCGCCTAGTTCTCTGTTGCCTTCAGCAAACGTTGTAATGCATTGTAAATTTAGAGACCTTATCTAGTTCTCTTAAGCTGGAGAAATTCTAAATTACCTTGCCATTACGGTTCGGGAGGGGGAAGAATAATAAATGTATTTTGCTTCTTTATTGCTTGAAAGCTCAGGTATTATGACTCATGTTTCAATAATTTTTTCTCAAGAAAATGAGAAAATTATTGTTGAAAATTCTGTGCATTGCTCTGCCGGCACGATAATCGAAACGAGTGACGGAAGGATGCATTGGTTTCGAAACATCCTAAAAATGTTTTCCTTTTTGGGTGTAAAATTGTTTTTTAAATATATAGAGTTGTAGGATCATTTGACGTTGTAGAGAGAGCATTGATTCATATATTATTGATATATTTGCGCAGAAAATATTTATCACGCCCCTTCATTTTAATGACTGGTTACATGTGTGTATTGAAAGTACTTTAAATTTCAATGAAACCTGGAATTGCAGGTCATTAAGATTCACATCGAAAACAAGCAGAACTGAAAATATGTCTTAAATGAATACTTCTTCGGACGCTTGCCGATCTTTAAAGTTAACGACTAATTTCAAATCGTACCTCCTACTACTAAGTTCGAGCAACGAAACATACGAGTCGAATTTCCCTGTGGAGTAAGTGGCAGTATTTATAACTTAACAATGAAGATATTTTACAGAGGCGATAACGAGTTCATTAGAGGCAGTGAAAAGGAAGAAAATCTTAACGGAAGAGAATTATTGGAAGTAGCAGTGCAAGTTACATTCCTAAGCAGTCGCGTATTTAGTTCAAATCCTGTAGGAGAACGAGGAAGAATAGGATTGAATTGTTGAATGAGGTGTAGGCCTTTGTGGCTATCGTAGAAATATCAGTTTATCAAATGTTTAAAATGAGGATGCCTATGCTCAAAATCATTCAAAAAACGTAAAAGCGAAGAAAATAATCATTAGTTGAAGTAGGTTAACTTAATGAGAGTGGGGTTGTCATTTGAACTCAATCGGATAACGAAAAATATTTTAAGGAAGTGCACGAAGACTGCAAAAAGGGTTATCAGAGTAAATACCTGGGAATTAGAAAAGATAACGCATGCGTGATGTGGCTGATGTTCAAAACGCTATGGAAGCAATTCGCTTGTTTCATCGGATAGTCAAGAGCCGTAAAAGCACTCTATCAACATTCTTCTACTGTGAAACACTAAAAAGCATTGTCTCTTATCACCTTCGAATATGGTTTACTCCAAAGACGAGAACAAACTTTGAAATTATTGACCTGACAGATTTCAGAGGCTCAAAATTTTAGAATTTCATAGCTGTTAAAGGACGCAGTGCTAACTCGAAAAACCGAAGTTACTCATGAAGTCATTTTTCGTAGCTACACACTTCGTGTAAAATTGTGAGAGCGTCGTAACTGGTGCTAAAGAAGAAAAAACAATGAGCCTGCGAGTGAATGATATTGTGGATGCATATAAAAGTAGGGACCGTAGCGTCGTCTTATCCGTAATAGTTGTCATGAACGAGTTCGTCGTATCAGTTTTAGGATTTGACATGAACACGAACAGAATCGAATTTCTATATCTGCCACTGCTTTCAACTCCTATTTATTCATGAAATGTTAAGCTCCCATCCGTCGCTTCGCCACAGCGCCGCCCTTGTTTCCTGCGTGAGCTCACCTTGAATGCATAAGATTGTTTATATAATAAGACAAAGATTTAGGACACCGCTGACCTGAATTTATGGTTACCCCGATGACTAGTTCAGGCGCAATCTGAGGGCTCCATAAATTACGACCTCGTGATGTATCGCCCGTGACAGCGCCATCGATACTGAAATGCAGGCGAAGTTCGCTCGCTTGTAGGAATTTCTACTAATTAAAAAATTATTGAAATATTTCGCTTCCTTTCTTTTCAATCATTTTACACCTTTTTGAACGAGTAGAATTCTAATTACTTTAATAATAGATATAACATCTTAGATTTATTGGAAACGAATAGATTTGTATCTTCATGTGCGGCTGCACCTGATTTCGAAAAGCAACAGCCGTTTGAATTTAGCCTTGGTTGGTCTTACTCTTACATTTATCAGAAGTCGAAGTTCAACTGTGATAGGATTTGGTAGAGTCGGAGAGGTATGAATGAGGTGCTACATTTTTTAAGATACTCGACTTCTAAGGGTGTGAGAACAGAGTGGGTGCCGCCACCTCAAATATTACCTTCGATCGATTTTGTTCTGGGAAACTTGAGTGAAAGTCGGTATGAATTGCATGGTTCGATCTCAAAAAAATTGCAGTACAGAGCGTTTATAATTTTTCAGTAAATTGCGCCCAGTTCAAAGAATATTATACAAGAAAATATGGTTCTACTGACTCAAGAACGAATTCAATTTCACTTGGGAGTATATTAGCAACTATTTAATTATGAGTCTATAATACAACCTAAAATTAAATACTTTAATAGTGAACTAGATAGAAGGTGGAGAGGCAACTGATAGCTCGTGATATATATTAATACAAGATAGCTAAAATGGATTTAAAATTGTTATATTAAACAAACGCATCACTGATCTGCTAATATAATAGTCATAAAGCGAAGAATCACAGGATTCTTCACAGTATGTTATTGGGCTTTGAGTTCCTATCTTTTCTGTTAGTTCTCATCTTCGTCGACGTTCACTCCAAATGCGTAACATAATATATGTTTCGATACATATGTTTTCACCTACGGGCTATAATGATCTGTGTTTTCAAAGCATAATTGGTCTCACATACTTTCATCAGATCATTTTACCCAAGTGAACAAATATTTGTTTTGATTTGCTCGCAAATTCGCTAAAACTCAAAAGCAAAGAACACTCTAGATAATCAATCATATTTGTTGAAAATAACTTCTCAGAGTCCAGCTCTATGATCAGTTCTATGAGAGCAAATGCAGGTCTGAAATGAAATAGACGAAAGAGAGGGTTGAGAACGATAGATCAATAGACGCAACAAGAACTAATGAACGCATTAATATGTACGAGAACAATGTATTCACAATTTGAGGGTGATATTAGCTATGAACGCATTGATATGCATGTGAATTATTTGTTTAGAATTGGAAGGAGATGTGACGTATCTGTACTGTTGAGAATGGGTTTTCTCTTGAATATCTGTTAGGATTTAAAAATTCTCAGGTGACTGGGGTTTGATGCATGATCTAACATTCTGAAATAGCTATTGTGTAGTGCAGCATTGCATTTATCAGCTGTAATTGCATCTGTAGAGAACTGGAATGCGAAGGAAGTTACTGAGTCCTACTAGAGAGTATAGCTACGGGAATAAAACCTAAAAGCATTTGCGCAGCAGTCTTGGTGCGTCGCCTGTGATTTAGCGCTCTAAATATTCAGAGATGGGATGATCCGTTATTTTATTGGAAATTATGAAAACGAATTATTTTTGTGTAATGCAATTTACTTGGTAGAAAACATGTAAAGAAAACTAAGCAAGAGAAGCAAATGTGAAGATTTATTCAAAATTACCACCCACCTTTCCGATTGATTACAGACTCAGATCTGAGCAATGACTCATTATACTGTATCACAAAGCATTTCCAGCGGAATTTCTTTCATGTACAAAGATGTGACCGAGTCAAAAATCGCGCTTGGCGTTGGTACCGGCCCCGGGTGACCAACCTCGTATCCGCTGTGGTCTCAGGCCCGAAACTGTGCGGCGGTGGGGGTGGGAAATGTCCAATTTGGGGCAGGCATCATTTGCGCAGCCTCTGCACGGCCGATGCTCTGACATTACGGTAAGTAAGTTGCGGCCGCGCGGACCTGGCGGCGCTGCCCTGAGTAGCCCCTGCGCCGCCCTGAGTAGCCCCTGCGCCGCCCTTAGTAGCCCTTGAACCGTCGCACAGTTCTATATTAGATACGGAGGCCGAGTATTTTTTGCCTACCGTTAATTGGCACCACAGAGAACCCTCGGCCTGCTCTCAAAGTGCTGCAGCATTCTGCCCTGACCTTACTGCTGCGATCACTTGCGATATCGGTCAGAATTTTTAAGTAGGGGGGCTTTGAATTGTGTAAATAATTGCGAGCTTTCGGAGAAGTTTTCACTCCACGAACAGCCCACACCGACGCATCCATTGGTTCAAGATCCAGAGAACATGGTGGCTACTGTACATTTCTTCGGTTTAGAGTTTCGGGAGATCATCTCTGCTAGAGATGAAGTGCCAACGATCCACTCTCTTTGAAGTACGCAACTGCTTTCCAAACAGTTGATCTGGAAGTTTATAGGCAGTTCACAATACCTGAGGTTGGTGCTCCTGTTTGATGCTTGTTAATTGTATGATAGTTTCACGTTTTCTGGCTTCGCTGCATTTGTATTTCGTCGAATATATATGAAATTTGTCGATACAAAAATAAAATGCTAGATTGTTCGTGCAAACGTTAATTATTATTTAAATCGCATTTAAAAAATTATGCCCGACCGTTTTGGACAGTTATCAGGAAAGCTTTCCTCTTAAATTCAATCATGTAGGAAATTAATTATTTCAAAAAAAGCATTCCATAGGCCGCCCACCTACAGTGCAAGGTTTCTAATGGACAACCCTTAAACCTCTTAATAATATTTAATGTTTTTCTTGCCTGTATTTACTCTCATTTTTAAACTCTCGGTACGTATCTTTTCTTTTCAAGATCCGTTAAAATTTTAATTTTGTTGACCATTTCATCTTTTACCTAATTATTTAAATCTCGTTGATTAAATACAATTCATTCAATAACATGAATAGCTTACATTAATTAGAAGATTCAGGTGACCGTGTAAAATAATTAAATTTTTTCCGAAAACGAGATTTCGGGCTGATTTATGAACCAATTCTGACTGTTGTCAAAACATTTCGATGAGAGAGGACCCAAATCCCGCCATTGATTTGGCTCGCCAGCTCTCGCCTTTATTCAATTATTCCTTCCCTGGAACGCTGAAATTATTCCACCCCTAGATTCCTAGGTTTCGGCTGAAGTAAAAAAAATTTTTTCAATAAAAGTTACTTATTCTTCACGCAGCCTTCGAAAAACGCTTTTGAAATACTACTGCTCAAGGTACAAATTCATAGTGAATGAATATTTTATCTCGTTCTTTGAACCGAGTATATTCTATGCTAGCATATTCCACGGAATAGAGTGACTCTTGCATCGTGTTTTATTTCACAAATTTATGTTGATTTCATAGAAATTATTTTTCGCATTCTGGAGACGATTGGAATAATACTAGCTTTAAAAAGTATATACTGATTGATGTCAGTGTTTGTTGAGAATCAAAGTTTCTATGATTTGGATGGCTACTTTAAGTTGAAAAAGCCGTTCTTCAATAGTGAAATCAATACATTCATCGAAAAATCAATGCATAAATCCCTTTGATTCAACGCAACCCTAGAAATGGCTTTACAAATATTTACATATTTCAGATGAAATCATTCGCAAAAGAACGAGGCGAAGCATGTCAGGCATATGAAAGTCAAATACATAATGATGACGCGATACGTCATATACATAATTATGACGCGATACCTTGAAAGAAAGTCAGGTACAAACATAAGCAATGTATGGTGTTACTAGGCTCAGCCACCTCCAACATCACTGCTGCCCACTGCACTTCTGCAGCGAAGAAAAACAGTGTGCCGAAAGGCAACAGTCACACTCACAGTCAACAATCTTCAGGCACAGATATGAAAACGTGCGTGTGATATTATCAAAGATGCCATTTTACAAGGGTTGGATCCTATTATTGGTGAGGCTTTCTTTCAAATAATCAGAAATAATGAAGTTGTGAAATCTACTTTTCTTTCCGAATTTACTAGCGCTGCTTCCGAAGAAGTCATAACGAAATGCATTGATCGTTCAAGGAAGTTGATAAACCTTGATTTAACTAAGAAAAGAATTCATACATATATACAGGCCTTCACTTAGTACCTATCAAAAGTGCCTTCAGCATTGCTGGCTATCGGTCACAATTTACACGATGTTAAAATTTAAGCCGCGTTTCAAGCGCTCTATTGCCTGGTAAATCGTGTCTTAATCTTGCGAACAATATTCCGAAACATAAATTCAGTAGTTTGTTAAAGAATACAAGTGTTCTCCTTTATCGACACGGTGTAATGGAATTCGATAACGCGAATATCTAATCTTCACCGAGAAAAGTTTGTAGTGAAAAGGGCTGGTGGGAGCTGTTTTTCCGTTGCCTCGACAATTTATCGTTTTCGAACAGATAGCAGAGCTGAGCCTCTTAAAGCCCACGCTGTAATTATTGCGCGCAATTTCTGCTGCGGCCTGGCACCAGCGTTGCACTGAGAGAGGCAATATTGTCGTCCTGTTACTACATGGCCCCTCGTGTTTACGGCTACGCCAATTTCGCTCTCGCCAGGAAGTTATGAATTAACTTTAGGGTTTTAATTCATTATGTTAATTATACCTCTGAAAAAATAAAAATAATTTTGAACAATATATTTTATAATTCTATTTCTTTAAGGAATGGTATTTTCCCATTACAAACTAGGTACGTATAGTTTTTAGACATACATAGACATGTATTAGCGTTGTCATTGTACATAATATTGACACGCAAGCAAGGCGTTGAAAGAATTGGCAGGTTTATGGTTTTATGAAATTTATTTATTTATTCAAGAATTATGGATTTCAAATTAAATTTTCATGAAAACAAATAGGGGGCATTATAAAATTTGAAGTTTCCAATACATCATTACAAAGGTGGTATAGCTATTCGGCTCTCACTCAATATGAAATCAAGCATATAATATCCAGCATTTACAGGAGGTTCATGGGTGGCCTTAGCAAAAATTAAAAATGGGAGAAGACGATGCTACAACGATGAATATTCAATATTCACTTCGGGTTCTTGGTTTTCAAGCGATCAAAAAATCGGGAGGTTATGTTTGAAAGGAGATTTAACTCTGCATTTACAGTCGCTACAGAATTTGATTTGATTTACGCCTAAAGTTTGATCACACAAAGAATGAACGGAAAGCTGACTAATTAAATAAGATGGGGAGAGAACCAACAACGATACAAATAAATCGATTGTGACGGCGTTCTCATTTTTACCACTCCACTTTAAGCAAGTCTCAGATCTCATTCAAGTAAATATCGTGAGTATGCCAATACGGTCTTACGTGTTACGTCTATTCCCACGATATTCAATTAAATTCAAAATTAGATCCAATCCCTGTAGGTGGAAGTGGACACGTCATTTTTCATAAGAAACATTTTTGGGTCATTTATCCCCGAGCCAAGTTAAAACTTACGCCGAAGTGAATATTTACAGTATCATTATTCGCTACAGAATGTTCTTGTGCTGCCCATAGCAGGTGGCCGTCCACTCCAGCGGCGAGCAGACGCGCCTTCCGAACGACATGGCCTTTTGGTCGCGCCATGGCCATGTCTTGGAGAGGATGATTCATGTTCTCATCGAAGCATCAACGCAAATTACAAAGACTTATGGAAGGTATTATGCCGCCGTTCGGGTCCCTAAACGACGAGCGTTTGGGTTGGAATAACTCTTAAAAACTGTGCGAAAATGAATAAAACAATTGGGCTTAGTGTAAATGTGATACAAAGTTGAAAATTTACTGGTTTTGCAGAAAATTTCACGTAACTTTGTACAAAAGCTCGTCAGTTTTTGATTCGAAGTAATGTTCAAATATGATTACTCGAATTTCACATCTTGAATATATTTATTTTCACGTGTGAGGTGAAACATATATGAACACTCGACATAAAATGAAATCCTTGAACTTTGAAAGTTTCAGTATCCACACTGACAGGCGAGTGCACGATGATAATGCGGACACTCAAGCTCCCCAATGGAAGTATTATCAATTTGTGTTTATCGATTACCGTCATTATTGATCCGTGATTTATTTCAAGAACTTATCTTGATTTTACGAAAATTATCCATCGGATCCAAGTGACCATTGAAATAACACCCGCTTGGAAAACTATGCACTAGTTGATGTCACTGTGTCTTGATGTATGAAGTTTCCATGAATAAGATAGCTGTTTACGAAATCTAAAGAACTGTATGAGAAACACTTTAAAAAACTACAACCACACAGGGGTTAGAATTGTACATATTTTGATATTTTATGTATCTAGTGCAAATGCACTTCAAGCAACCAACGAAATCGTAAGAATTCAAGTCGAATTCGATCTAAAAATGTAAAACATTTTGACTCAAATTCTTTAAGATAACCTTGAAATTATCCACAGCCTGTTTCAGGGATTAGTTCCTCCTAATTTTGAGACTATTTGACTCTGACGTGACTGTTGTGTATGCATTTTCATATTTCTAATAACTTTCGCTACTTGATAATTCCTTTATTTTGACGATGAGTCCTCACTTGACAATTTACAGAATCAGCCGCTTTTTCTTCCAAACGAAATACCGCTGACGGCACATATGTTTGCCAAAATATGCATGCGCGCGTATGATATTCTAGAAAATATGGCTAGAAAAATTGACGACATGAATAACAAAAGGTAAAATCCTATGTAAATTTGTATTATGCAACTGATGAAAGGAGGTGTGATGCACCGCAAACTGGTTCAGATCGCATTAACACAAGGCCTCGAAAATTCAGCAAACATCATAAGTACTGTATGTTCGATATGTTTTCCGTTTCAGGTAGCCTTGGCTATTTAGCATCTTCTTCGGAACATGCAAGAAGCATACAAACAACTTCATTGCTCCACGATCGCTCGAGAATTCCTGACTGCTTACTATTCGCTTCCCTTTGACATATACAACAAATTGCATTTCAGCTTCGCATGCAAATTTATCGAAGTTAATTCAAGAAAAGTTGGGAGCAGCTGCCCTTTGAAGTTCCAATTGAAGCGCTGCGCTCCACGGATCCTGCACTTGGTACTGGATCATTGGATTCAAGTTAAAGCTCTCCATCCATTCTGAATCTCACTGCTATTTTACGTATTTTCTCTGTAAAGTATTTGATTACTGATGTCAAATTTACGTTTTCTCAGTTGAAAATAAAAAACATTTACAAATACCTCTTTATAGATAAACTCAAAGACTTTACCAGTACGTTTATCTTGAGCCGTCATTAAAAAAACAGAACTTCCTCTAGAAAAGGAAATGACGCACTTCTAAGTCTCGCAGTTACAATGTGAAGTCTTACACTCTGCGCAGAGTCATTGAAGTTTTCCGAACAGGCACTCAACGAAGTGATGCATTAAAAATAAATACCAATTCCGAAAGACTTTCTACGTCTTTGCCGAGACATTCTGCCTCAAAATTATTTATTTATCAAGCTGAGAAATACATTCTTTTCAAAGAAAGGCATTCTTGGAGGTTTTTTTCCTACTCCTCAAGTCGTCAATGATGAACAGCCTAATGAGGTCCAAAAACGAAGCCTTCTCGAGTTAAGAATCTTTTTGATTGGGCAATGGACTATCATCGTTAGAATGACTCGGAATGGCCTTCGAGATGTGAATTATGAGGTAGAAATTTCAGACTTGGAAAAAGATTCCCAAATGTTTTGCCGGTCGACAAATTTGAATGGATTGGGTGCTTGCTTAATAGCACTAAAATCCCCACTTTATTCCAATTTTTGTCAAGCTTTTCCCCCGAAAGCTAAAACTACTCTCTTTCTACATATATAATCTAAATACCAATAACGTGTGTTCATGGAACAGCGTCATTCTTGATCCAAGTTTCCTTTCACGGACTTATTTTGGTTTTGGGGAAAATATTCATCACATCTACGTGACGGTTGGAGCAATGGCTGCTCGGAAAAGTAGTATGCACTGAAGAAAAGTAGTATGCACTGAAGAAAAGTAGTATGCACTGAAGCTTTATCTAATTTTGAGTTCGTGATTTGGTTTCTCGCTAGGAAAATCTTATAGTTTAATTTTATCTTTGTCATTTCAAACTCTTACTTTAATGTAATTTTTATCTTTTATGCTTCTAATCTATTGCTGACAATGTCATTTGTGGATGAACTGTGATGATAGATAATATATTTAAGAACTTAACCTTTATGTATTTGCTTTTGCATGATTCATGTGATGCCAGTGTTTGATTCCGGTGAATTTACTGTGGGAAAGTATAAAATATGTGCACGATTTTCCTAACCAGATGAACAGGCATGATGTGAAACCAAACTTTTCAGAAAACACAGCATCTATTTCAGTAATGTAAGGGTTTTTTGTTGAAGAACTGTTTGACACATTCGTATGCATAGGTATACGCGTTGATCGAAAGTAATAAACGTGTTTGATGCTCTGCTTCAATAAACTAGTTCCAGATTATTTAAATTTTTTTGAAAATTCAGTTCAATCGAAAATTGAGAAAAGTAGCCTTCCATTTCTATTTCTTTTGTCTGTTAATGTTAATACGAAGAATTGTATGGCATAAACAGCAGAGCTTATTCAGTGTTTCATGACATAACAAAAATGAATAGCGGATTATAGGGATGATTTTTACGATACACATTTCTCACCAACGTCGCCTAGAAGGATTCTAACATATCTTATTTTCAAAGTACGCGCCTGCTTTCAAACAATGAGATCTTGAAGAATGCATTTGAGCACATAGGCAGCTAAAACTAAAAGTGTTTTACTATTTCATAAATTACACTGTAAAAACATAATATCAAATATTTTCCTAGTACATGGCTGTTCACAAAAAAACATTGAACTTTAACCCTACTGATTTAAATTTTTCTGATACTACAAAAAAAGTTGCCGAGGCAGTTCTGCCTGTGCCAATTTGGCCCATTTTTTCTTAGCTTATTGGTGGTAGTAGCTTGGAAGTCAACGCATCTCGCTCACGAGAGACCAACAGCCCGACCTCTACTTTGGTGTCCGCCCTCGACACTAAAGCACTATTCCTTAGCGTCATTACTAGCAGCAATCGCTCCCCCATCTCACCAACACCGAACGTGCTGAAGAAATCTTTTCGCGCTTGAAATTCAACGGTAAAACATGTAGTGTTTCTGTGACTTAGCATTGAAAGCTGCTTTTTTATTCAACTCATATTAAATTTTTCCACATTTTAATGGTCTCACAGTGTTTTATTCAGATGCTCTTTGAAGAGAATTACATACGTAATCTGTTCACTATCTGCTGCGGGGCTCCTTCAGGTGTGGGGTGAGTGACCAATAGACCAAGCCTGTGGTACCCCGGGTCCATTGCGAGCGGTCACTGGCTTTAAACATTCCAGATTTCAATTTAAAAAAAAACATAAGTTAATGTTCTACATGTGAATAATTACAGCATTCCAATTGAATTTACTACGCGTGAAATTGTATAATTTTGAATTTTTACTGCAAGAAAGTTAATATGAGGATGTTTATCTAAATTTGTGTAGATAGTCCAATTAATTTTCGATTAATAATGCGGCTGTAGTTTCGAGAACTATTCACTTCATAAAATCCAATAGAAAGTACAAAGTATTCGGATAGGTTACGAATGTTCATTGTTTAATAATTTTCAAATTGTGGATCAAAAAACCTTTGATAAGTCAATTTAAGAATATCATGAAACTGATCGTCAATTTTGCATGAATATAACTTACATCTTATGAAAATGAAATGGAGTATCATACTCGTATATGCATTACCTTACCTTGTATAAAACTCAGCAATAAATTGTATTATTTATTTGTTCAGCAGAAACGTGCTTTTCTAACCTAGTTAAACATTGACCTGCTGTTCAATCAATTAGCAATAAACGATGGTGAGTTAACTATCTTTCATTATCTTTGTTGTGTCTTCTGGATAGCTTATTAAACGTTAAGTATCTTACTACCCCTTAATTAACTAGCATACTACAAGCACTACGTTAGGTAGGGTTTGGGGTGTTTCTTACGTTTACTACGTTAGTTTACTTCTAGGTTCTAGGTAGTAGAAATATAACGTCAATTAGGAACAGATTTTCAGGAGGTAATCTATGACGCATTTCCTATTATTTGGACGTTTCAGACACTCGTTTCATCCCCAGTAAGTCATTTCTGAAAAAAGGTAGCAGAAAAATTTAAAATACAAAATATTGCAAAAAATATATATATACATATTCATGTAAAAACTTGCAATGGAAATGAACTCTCTGTGTAATTTAAAAACTGGTTTACCCTTTGCTATATGTAAGGATTCTAAAATTTTTAAGTCTAAGTCCTTAGCAGCAGGGCATAAAATTTCAAAATCGTCTTCTGTAGCGGGAGCAGAGCGCTGTTCACTGTGAAGGCGGACAGATGAATGACTAGG
>VOMN01059496.1:0-24976 GCA_014899125.1 Orchestia grillus | reverse complement strand
TTTATATTGCATATTGTCCAAGTAAACTTGGAAAAGGTATAGAAGCATCACTGCACCTCCGCAGGGGAGAGAGGAAAAGTGTGCTGAAGAATACCGGTCACTCTCAGTCATCAATCTTCACGCACAGATACGAGAACAGTCGTTTGAACACAAGAGGTAATAATCGGCCGTTCTGCAACTGTGGGATCCAATGATTTGCCAAGCTTTCCTTCATAGCAACAACAATTTGAAGTCGTAACATTTTCGTTTCTTTTATGCTTTTTTGTAACTACTTTCGTAAACGGCACTACTAAGAAGAGGCATAAATCATTCGCAGGCAGTAATTGACAAGGAATACCCGCCCTGCTCCTGCTTTACTGTTTTTCCATTTGTTCCCTGCTCTAGTTTTCCTTTGCAAACAGTGATGTTTTTTTAAATTTTCACCTGTCACTTTGGAGGATACAATATTGAAAATGAAGCGTTTTTTCATTTGGACACACCCCTAAGAAACAGTGACACGTGCTTTCAAACTTCTGCCTTAAGTTGTGCGTATCTTGGTTACGAGTCCAATTTCTATCAATGCTTGCACAGAAAGCTAATGTTGAACAATTTAGCGTGCGGCGGGACCCGTAGAACACAGAATGTGTGATTTCTGTGAGGTTTTTATACCAATCTCACATGAGCCCCTTCATAATTTTGCTTAAGTACGCTCGTAACTGTCTACGTATCTGTGCCACACCCTTCATCAATAGTTACAAAGATCACTTTAATGATTTCATGTTGTCTTTTATTTCTGATTTCTTCGAGTTGAGAGCTTTGGATCCTTACTATGGCGTTTCAATTGTTGTTTACAAACACAAGGCGGCTCACAAATAAGTTTTAGGAATATTGTTCAACTGATTACTCACCAAGTTCAGGTGTTTTGAGGAAAATTCTTCTTCGGTCTCGTCGACTTTTGATGAGGAAGATTAAAAAATAAACCCATGATGATTCACAAAGAGTTAAAATAAAACTGATCTGGAAGCCTCCGGAATAGAAGAGAGAGCAAGGAACATCAATAGAGAATATCACCGCAATGGGACCAAATGTTTAACATTCCGTAAAACTCCCAAGTTGTCCAAAAACAAACCTCGTTACAAGTTGTCTAAGCTTTGCAAAATAACACTTGGAGAAAGCACATGCATTTTGGAAGACTGTTATTCAGTTTGATGCAACCGAAATTGAATTATTTGGTGGTAACTTTGCTCTCCATGAGTGGAAAACACAAGGAACAGCGTGTTAGACGCATGATATCATCCCAGCTGTGAAGCATGGAGGTACTGGTGTACTGCAGTGGTTTGGGGTTGTTTCTCAGCACACAAACACTGGTGCACTACATATCATTGAAGGTAAGATAGATTGGTCCATGTACCGCTAAATATCGGAGGAAAGTCTCATTCCGACCTTACAGCGTTTATTCCAACTCGCAAATGGTGTTTCAGCAAGATGACGACCCTAAAAACGGGGTAAAATTAACATCCAAATGGTTTATGAAGTACAAAGTCGATTTTCACCAGTAGCCAAGCCAATTTCCAGACTTCAATTCTATCGAACATCATTGGGGAACACTGAACAACAAGGTTAGTCAGAGAAGTCCTATGAATCTCGAATAACTGAAGAAAATATGCGTTAAAGAATCAGTTCATATACAACCTCATATAACATATAACATTGCCGCATACATTTTGTGCCCCGATGCACACTATTAAATCATATGTTCTCGCGTTGCTCAACGCACGCAGTCATTTTACAACCTTTTTCACATTAACATTCGTATATTAAACTAAGAATTCACTTATATATCATCGGAAAATAAATGAGTTATTTAACTTTCTTGTTCACTGCGCAATATAACATGCGTACATGTACATAGGTATAGTCAATAAACATAGATTTAGTTCAAAATTCATATTATAATAATTATTAAATAAATGCATATGATACATCTCATAAATATTATCTGCATTTGCGCCCACAAATTTACAAGCAGAAAAGACGCCTCATAAATTCAACAATGAACAAACTGTCACGAGTATGATTTACATTCTCCAGTAAAGTTCAAATACCTTATCGTACCTCCGAGCGGATCCTTTTATCATAATAATTTTATTTTCACGTTGCTGAGCCAAGCGTCTATCACGTGTTAAAAAAATTCGCTGAGCGATCATAGAGGCGACGTTTCGTTCGAGTAAAAATTCCTGAGTGTCTAGTTTCTGATGACTGAATCTGCTGTCTCGGACAGTACATTAAATCTCGACTTTAAAATAACTAACAATGGTTCGGCGTCTGCTTAACTGAAGTATGAGATAGCCGAATGTATCTCTTACCATCAAGACAGCTTTCGAGTTGGAGCGAATAGAGCATAGCCTCAACTGCTATCAGTTCTCGGGGCGAAGAGCCTGGTTGGCCTCTCCGCCGGCTTTTTAAGCGACTTGGCGCCCTTGACCTTCACCGTCAAGTTGTACGCATTAGCAAATTCCATATTATAAGAAACAAAGCACACTCGCAAATCTATCACACACTGCCGAAGGTAGAACTCCAAGTCCTGTTAAGCCCCCGATGTTGATGTTGAAAATTACACTTCCTTTCCTAGCTGTGTCGACCTGCCAACCCGATCCTCATGTTAAAGAACATCAAATTTAAAACACCCAGCATCAGCAGCCTCGACAAACCGTGTCACACTTGTTACTGCCCCTCTTTGAACGTGTTTTGGAGTTCTTTACTGTGATAATGGTAACACACGAATGATACTTCTCTCAGTACTAAAATATCATGACCACACACGTACAGTATGTCCCACACTCGACAAACAGCAGCACTTTTTTGTGCTTAGCCTGGGAGACTTGAAAATAAGAAACCGAGCTCGCAGTCAGAGTCACTTCTTTGCCGGTGTATTTGTGTCCATGCACCACAGCCAGGAAGGAATGGGGCGAGAGTGGTGCATACATACGAATACGAGGAATGTCACTCGCTTCAGAAGTCCAAATTCTTTTCCCGAAGTATGACTCAAAATATGTTAACACCGAAATAAGAGAATTTTTCATGGAACATAGACAAAATATTTATCAAATTCTATATACCGTGACGCAAATGAATTCTGTCCCATTTTTCAAATGAAGGAAAGGATTTCATTGATAAAACATTATGTGTTATCGTATTTTGCTAACGTATTTTGTTCTTGTGAAGAGCGCCGAGTCTACATATATCCTGGTTGGATAGCCTTTGTGCAATCATATGAAGTAGGCTGCTCTGTTTCTATGAAACATTTTCCCCGTCATTAGTTGGTTGGACAAGCGAATACTGAGAAGAATGCACTTATTATCGCGCTACACAATAGCGTATTGTCAGACTGTCTCGTACGTGATAAGATATCGTCCTTCTGCCGAGTGGCGAGCTGGTGCATAACAAGCGAGCCTAGTCTGAAAATTGGAGAAATAATGTCCAATGGGAGCCTCGGAAAAAATATTCATGTATATAATTGATTTTGTATACTTTAAATAGAGCTCGTCTGTCTTAAAAACAAATTTTTTGTTGTGAAAATTTTCAGAATACGACTGAACCGGTCGAATTTGCTGTTTTCTAAGTTCGAGTCATCCGCTTTTAGGCTGAAAGTAGAAAAGGGATCTGAAAATGGATAAGTGCCTTATTGAGGCCGCGCAGTAACTCTCTAACTCACAATATGCCGAGCAGTTGAATAAGATCATAATTTGCGAGCATTTTTTGCTTCCAGCCTTGTTGAGTTTTTCAATTGCACCCCTTAGCGGGATTCGCACCTAAAGTCATACATGAACGATTTGCCCACTCCTAAGTTTTGCTCGTCTTCCCAAACACTTTAAAACAAGCAAGAGTAACCCCAATACTAAAAAAAGGATAACAGACAATGTCAATAATTTTAAAATAATCTCCAAACTACCGATTTTTAGTAAGGTATTTGAAGAATTAACAAATGCGAGTATTGTAATAAATTATATTCTTATTTTGAACAAAATTCGTATCTTAGTGAGTGACAATTTAGCTTTCGGTCGAAAGTCAAAGCAAGCCATTCTGAATCATCTTCTATAATATATCTGATCTCAAATATTGACGAGAGTTTTTACATATTCTCTATCTTCCTAGATTAAAAAAAAAATTGATAGCTTACGTCATAGAATTCTGTTATTTTAATTTATTAATCATCATGGAACCGGATCGAATTCTCTTTCGTGATTCATATCTTATCTTTCACGCAGAAGATAATATGTTGTAATCGGAAATGGAAAATAAGACATGCTGTGTGTGATTCATGTTGTGTCTCAAAGTTCAACATTGGGAACCTTTCTATTTCACATTGTAAAGTGCACCTCATTTTTAAATTTTATTTTATTTACCTACTATAGTAGCAACGTCTCATAGAGAGTCTCGTAAAAATACGAAAGAAAAGGCCACCCAAAAAAACTTGGAACTAGAAAATGTCTTCTCTTGTCTCAGACCAAATAAAATCTGCATGAACATATGCGAAATAAAATAAATTTTCTTTTCAAAGAAGGTAATAATTTTTCTCCCACTAATAACGATTGGAAATCTTGCAACGGAATACTCAGAGTTCCCGGAATGCATCTTAACAAGTGCGTTACATTTAGTGGTCATTGATCAAATATCTGAAAAAAATTTCATGGTGGGGTCCTGCATAAGCTTGAAAGTATATTATTAACTGATGCTTTACAAATCCGATATTATAGCTAATTGACTCGTTCTTTCAGTAAGGAGTAGCAGTATGTCATACAACTGAAAAAATGAAGCGTTCAAGAGACTACCGTAAAAGGACATGCTGATGTACAATGAGAACACTAAAAAATCCTTTGAAAATTTTTTAAGTGTTCTTAAAATGTCCGACTTTTGTTAAATTTTGTCTGGGAGATTTAATATTACAAACTGTGAACAAACAATATCCAAGTCATACCGAATCTACATATTTTGTTTTATCTTATTCTCTTGAACATACCACCATTAATGGATATAAATTGTTGATTCCTAGTCACTCGAGGGCCAAGTCTCAAGACAGCATCCTTTTTACAGGGATTATATGTTAGAATTCTATTACTCCGAATGTACACCAGAATTGCTCATGTGAAGCATTTCGAACGAGTCTTGGAATTTATTTGCTATTGAAGTGTTAAGGGAATACACGTTTGCATGTGTGCGTGTGAGCTACGTATACTGATATATGTGTGTGTTTGTATACATATTTGTACAGCTTGTGTGCGTGAATGCGTGAGAAAGTGAGCTTTACTTTAATTGCTTATTCATAGCATGTATGTTTTAACTAACTCTTCAGTTTTGAATCAATCGTTCAGTTATGTCCCAACATTTTCGTCTTGTTGACATTAGTGTACACTGAGTTAAGAATCCAATTATTTTTTACATCGGTTGCCGTCTAGAAACTAGTAGCTCATTGGGACCCACAAATGGTGTCTCAGCAGTGGGTAATTAATTATGCATAATTTATTACTAATCATGTTACAATCACACATGACATTAACTAGACTAATTATGCATAATTTATTATTAATCATATTACAATCACAAATGACAATAACTAATGGTAAAGTAACGTTTCAAATGCTTCAAATTTCATGTTATGTCAACAATTCATTTATTGACTAAATTGCTGTAAATTTCACGTTTTACTCCCAGTGAAAATTTTTCATTCGCTGTCGCTGCGCCTTTCTACGCGTTTACAACTGATCGACAGAGCCCGCCTAAAAAACTAACCGTGGCTCCCAGCTCTTAATTGAGAATCTTCGTAAAGCTACATCAGCTGCTGTAGCGGGTGAGCGTGTACGTAACCAACGCACTTAGTCGTGCCGCTTACACGGCTGGCCCAGTGCCACACTGTCACTCGTTCTCAACGAGCGATACCCAGCTTCAATTCCTCAAAAATACTTCCCAAGTCTATGTTGCAACGACCACTCAAGAGCCCTGATAACGGTTCATTCGCCGCACCGTTTTGAGTCGTCAGGTGCGTAGCAATACGAGGTCACGATCGCGGGCATGATGCGCGTAGGGACGAGGGATGGATGAGCTGCGGTCTCTGGTCAGATCGAGGTCGTGAAAGACTGGCGGCTGTCCCGTGACCTTGCCAAGACCTTCGAAACGAACCCTGTACACCGAGAGAACGAGCTAAAATATTGTACTCTTTTAGGTTTTTGTGTGTTGGTCATTAATATCTACTCGGCAAATCGATGGCATACACGGAGTTTAGGCAAATGCGCTGAGATAAAGAAGACCATAGGAAGTTGTGGGAAAATGAGGCGTGCGAAGTTATGAAAACCATGCTAAGGAACAAATTAAATTGGCAGTACATATGGTATCAAAAGTTTGGTATTGGTTAAATATGCCCTTCAACTGGCTGAATTTTCTCAACTATGATCAGTATTCAGCGTTCTAGATATAGGTAATTTTTCACAATTTCGTAGCTCTTTATTTTCGATATTTCAACTGTATTCTTTCGTATTAATTTGAAATCTTTTAAAATTTATATTCAATTTGATTCAATTGAATAGGTCATCTCAGTTTCATTTTGTAAGTGTGTAACAATTTCATTCACGAACACCATACTAATGCAATGCTCAAAAAGAAAGAATATTATTCAGGGGGAAGATCTCGCTAAAGCCATCGCTGAATGAATGTCTCGAATGCCTCTAATTCGTTGAAATTCGGTGTATTTAAAAGAGAAGTCAGCTGAAGTGCAGCACACACTATCGCCCAGCCATGCAGGCCAGCAGGCACCGCGCTAGTAAACAAGGAAAGCGCAGGCGGTAACACGAGTCTGCGTGGGACAGCTACGTGAGTTTTAGTCAGTGTATTTATGCATCGTGCTGCCACATACGCTGTGCGTTCTAGCCTTCCCCTGTGCTATCTTTTTTTCCATTCAAGAGCTTTGATAACATGATCCATCTCTGAATGTTGCAATAATAAGTCTCTTCAATTAAACTCTGTAACCTTATCTGGGACAGTTGGATCGACCTTGGTCTCTCATTTAGATCACGTGCGCGAAGCGCTGTAAATTCTCGAGGAAAGTTCGAATATACGAGCTTCAACCGGCAGGCGTGATTGTATAAATACATACGTTGCTAGTCCTAACCGCATGTAACATCTTTTGCATTCTTATACATCTATAATATCATATCAAGAATGTTACTATGAAGTAACTACATGGAGCAATGTGTGGCCTAACTCAGTCGTGATGATCTCGTATTTGATGGTCCGAAGAAAAAGAAACGTTATGAAAGAAATAAAGCTCATAGAGTACGTATATTGTGTCATGCCTCAAAAATCTCCTGAATAATCTTATCGGTGAGAATCTTTCCCATATTGTTTACAGAAAGCTGTCATAGAGAGCATAGGGGTTTCAATAACGACAACTTATCTAAACAAATGTTAATATTTTGCTTTTATCTCCCACTATCTCCCCAATAGTTTATGCTTAGTAATCAGCGTGTGCGCAATGGTTGAATTCCATTTTTTACACATTTTTCCTTAACTCTACCTGTATCAAAATGTAATCACTAATTTCTCATATCTGTCTGTGCGATATGTGTTTTTTGGCTCATATCAGCTATAAAATAATACGTAATGATCTACTAACTAACGCCTCTAGTATTGTGCATCGCATGAGGGTGGAACTCGTACCTATTATCTTATAAATTTTGTGTTCATTTTACGTTTAGATTTGTTCTTAATTAGGAAGGAGGATTAACACAAAGTATTAAAAGCATCACATCATGAGTGCAATGTGAGTCCCATTGTAGTTAATTGTCTCAAAATTTCACGTATGAAAATTATTTCATTCTTGAGCTATGCCATGAGATTTATAAATACTAACATAACACTAGGTGATTGCTATCAGTACAAGACAAGCGTATAATATTTTTGTTTTGACTAAATGTTTCAATTGCAATTGTATTTGCATGTATGAGGTTTTTTCCCCGATTTTAACTTGGAGATTTGATTCATACAAAGAATTTAAAAGAAAATGTTTCGCTGCTTGAAACTTTGAAGATTCTCAAAACTAAGATACATAAAGCTTTCATGTACTAATGCCGCTATGCCAGAAAGATGCCTAAGACCAATGAATATAGTTCAACAGTTGATACTATATACTGTACACACAAACAATGTAATTGTGAGCATTACCTTAACAGTGCAATAAGAAAAAATAAAGTTTAATAATTACTCCCTGGACAGAAAATTACAGCCCGTGCCAAGCTTTTGCGCGCAAACTTTTTTCTTGTCTAAAAATTAAAAGATATTTGGCAGCACTGTTGGCAGGACTAACATGCGCATACGTGCGACTTTTGAACCAGTTCTGTGGTGTATGATAGTCAACACACTAGAGCGACGCCGTTGTTCGAGGAGCGCGCCACTCTTCTGTGCCTTACAAGTTTTCAGTTGAAATGAGTCGCCGTAAGCGCCGTGATGACCAAGAGAAGGCAAAGATTGTGTCTAATTTTTTAGTAAGAGGTATAGCTGCTACTGTGGACCGTGATTTCCGTACTGTGAAGAAGGATCTCTGCAATACTAAAGCCAAGGCCGAAACGAAAGGAAATACAAAAGAAAATGTAGAATCCTGGCGAGAAGCGACTTGTTCAGATTGAAACGGGAAATACGCAGGAACCCTCCCTTAACATACAAGAATATCTTTAAGGATGTTGGACTAGGCCATGTATCAAACGACTCGATTTTGAGTGTTGAGAAGTATGGCAAGACACGTTACGCCCGATATGAGACCCCCTCTGAAGTAGATACATAAAGATTTTCGACTTGAATGGGCCAGATCATACATGAAATTTAATTTTCAACACGTCCTCTTCATTGATGAGATGCGTGCTACCCTCGACGGACCTGACAGGTGGAGCAAAGTTTGGGTTCCAGAAGGGACTTCCAGCTCCCAAAGTATTCGACGTCGTCAAAAAGGAGGAGGGGTTATGAATTGAGCAGGAATTGTTAGCAATGATTAAGTGGGTCTTTTTAGAATACCTGAAGAGGTAAAACTGACTGCAGCTGCCTATGTTGACTTCCTGAAGAAGAGGGTTGTGCCGTGATTCTCGAAGAGGTCTCTTGACAATAAAAAGAAGTTTGGTTTTGTGCATGACAATACCCCGTTGCATACTGCAAAGGCTACAGTACAATATTTGAAGACTCTTGGGTTCAAAGATGGCCGACGTGTTCTTCTGACCTGAACCTTATTGAGAACCTGTTGTCACTGGTTAAGTAAGGTGTTTAACAGTCGGTACGTCCATTGTTCCCTAAGGATTACCCGTGGAGTGAACTTGAAACTTGTGTTAAAGGTATTGAAAACGTGAAAACTTGTGAAAACGAATACAATTGAAAATTTGACGAAATTTTTTGACAGGGATCTTCTGGATATTGTAGAAGCACGTAGAGAGTACAATGATAATTAATAAGTTTCCTGTAAACTGTGTTAAAAATTATTGGTATTGAAATGTTGGTTATCTTCATGCTTTATTTTAGTATCTTTGGAAAAAGTTTAGAAATTTGAAAATCCTGTATATATAGACTGTTCATATTGATGCACAACATTATGGCTCGGTTAAAATTCAACTAAATTAAACACGTTTAAAAATATTCCTTAATATTCAACTGATCGATGTAAAACTCTCACATAGCAGTTGAAACCGTTTAAGAAAGAAACTTCCAAAATTTGGTATAGACTTATATTTTTGAATTAATGATTAAGAAAAACTATTTGCACAAAAGCTTGGCATGATGTGTAGTCGCCTGATACTAATGTGGTTTAGGACCTCCACGAGCAAGAAGAATAGGGGCAATTCTGCTCGGCATTCAGTCTACAAACGTCTTAATGTACACCTGGTCGATTTTAAACCACTCTTGTTGCAATTGACCTTTTGATGCGGCCACATTACGTGGACGATCTTCTCGACTTCTAACTTGTCGTTCTCGGTAGTTCCACAAATTTTCTATAGGATTGATGTCTGGGGACTTAGCTGGCCAATCTAAATGCTTAATCCTGAATGACTGTCATGCCAATTAATGGCAGGTCTAGCTCGATGCACCCGGCAGTTTTCACGCTGAACGATAGGCAAAGCAACAGGTCTTCTTCATTCAGATATTGTGCTAATGGCAAAACTTTGCTATCTAGTAGCTCATTGTGGCCATGCTGGTCCAGTTTAAAGGATATCCCAACTAAAGGATCCACTTTTGTGCACCTGAAACAGCCCAAGAACGCGAGAGACCTTCCTCCTCCTCCTCCTCTTCCTTGACAGACACCCGCAAAACAATAGGTGACTAATTTTTTGCCTGAGGGATTTACTTTGTAACACCTGCTGCAGAGCGATTCTCGGTTACCATCTAAAATGGCAATGGTGATACGAAGTTTTGCAATGTTTGTTATAGACTGTATTTGTAATTGCAACGATACAAGTTTTCCAGCCGACCAAGATTTATTGCTTTTCAAGGAAGTTTGTCGAACTATTGCGTCGTTCATTCCCCTTGAGTCATGATAAACAATATTTGGCTGATATAATCATAACGAAAGTGTACAGCTATCTCTAAGTTATAGCAACTTGAATGCTCAAGCAACATAAAGAGGGTGACGTACATGCTTGCAATCAGAGCTCACTTCAAACTTGCTTATATTATTAAAGGTGAGCTCTCGGCATTGTTGCCCACGTGGACGAGTCACGTTTTCGCTAAAAGCCAAGGGTCGGCAGTGACAAGCTGCTTCTTTGCCGCATAATCTCATCTATTTTGCATCTTAAACAGGCGCAGCGCCAAATGAACGTAACAACGCTGAAACGCCTTGTCTTTGTGATGCGGCTCCAGCCTGGTCGAGGTAGACCTTATGAATGCGACATGATATGATAAGGAACTTAGGTTTTAAAGAACATTCAGTTTACAACTTTGTACTAGTTCGCTATATTTCTTAACTTTCCTTTGTAACATGGCGTATAGTAAGACTTTGAGTTTCTGCTAAGTCAGTCAGAACAATTTTAGTCAATTTATTCATGCGTACCGGAGTAAACCCAATTTGTTGCTTGCTGGTACCGTACATACTGTAAGATATTTCTGATTATATCTCCTAATACAGAAATCGGGGGCTGTCACTGAAGTGAACATATGCATTTCTTCCTGAAATGATACTGCTGCCAAGCTAGAAGTTTCATTCTAATGAAAATAACCGGTTCTAGTGTAAAAACCTTTTTAAATCAAACTGTTGTGTTTACACATAGGCTTTAAAAGGCTTTTACACATAGGCTTTTTACACATAGGCTTTATTACACATAGGCTTTAAAAGGCTTCTCGAGCGTCCTTGTAAAATACCTCGAAATTATCATATAAAATCTTTATATTTTCAGCTGTTTTCCAGAGACAAATATTATAACATTCAATATTAATTAAGCATACCCTTGTGAAACAGATTTGTTTAAGGAAAAAGATCATATGATGTTATTCTTTCATGAAGAACTAACAGAGTCACTACGTAGGATTGCAAAACAATGATTTCCCTAATAAAATGACTACCACATTACAGAGGTGTCGACTGCGTCACAAAGATGTTATACTTTTTCCGTAAATGAACTTCGTACGTCAAAATTGGTTTCATATAGATCCGAAAAGCATAAGCAACATTTTGTATAGTACAGATACAAATTTATCATTTAGACAATAAATACATGAGTAATGATCTACATCGAAGCTTCATAGGTACTCTCATTCTATAAGAGTTTTACTATTTTTACGTAGTCATCTTACGCAGGAGTTTCCAGCACTTTTTCTGCAAATGTTTTTTGCAGATCCTCGTCGTTCTTCGTCGAACTATTTCCTGACTGAAGCGACGCGTCTCTCAGGGCCCGTGACCGAGATCACGCTTCTCGGCGAAAGTTTGTAGTTTATTTTCCATTTTTGTGTACTTTTTCACGAGCTCACTGGCATGGACAAAAGTTTCCACATTGGGAACAGAATTTTTTGTAGAACTGCAGCTGATCCAGTACAAATTTAAAATGCTCTTTTTATGCATTATATTATAGCTTTATTGCAAATCAGGCTTCTAAAGTATTAGATTGTCTCGCGTGAAATGTCTTAATTGGACAAGCTTTCTTTAACAACTCTTCAGCTCGAAAGAGATCCATTTTTGAATCGAATCATTACATGTGATGAGAAATCGATGCCCTTCGATAGCAGTAAAAAGAACCGGGCAGTGGTTAGATGTAGAAGAGTCGCCTAAACACTTTCTGAAAGCACCACTACACCCAAAAAAGTTAATGGTCACTGTTTGGTGGTTTGTAAAAGAAATCATTCATGTTTCATTTTTGTAACCATGCGATACTGTAACAGTAGCATCTTAACACCAAAAAATTGGTCGCAAGCGCTAAAAATTGAAGATGAAGTGTCCAAGACTGGTGAATAGAGATGGACCAACTTTGCTTCTTGATGATGCACGACCCTACACCTCTAGAGCAACCGACAATCTGCGAAGTCTGCAGTATGAAATTTTGCCAGATCCTTCTTTTCTCCTGATATCCCTTCCACTGATTATCATTTTTTTCATGTATTTCGAACTTTTATTCGAGATAAAACATTCTTAAAGAAGGGAAGTACACTTTAGCATTTGAACAGTTTATTCATGAAAAAGGCGACAAGTTTTTTGAAGATGGAATATATGCTTTAGGAAAACGTGGGGAAAAAATCGTGGGGAAGGGACGATCACATTTTGATCAAACTAGACATTTTGCAACAATTATTTTCTTTCATTTTAAAATACGACATTCATGTGAGAAAACCTAGAGGAAAGCTATAAGTAAAGTATTTCAGAAAGATTTGAAAGGTTATAATTCAACAGAATGAAGTTCTGCAGATGCATAAAATGACAGAAGTTTACCAAATACGCCTTTGCAGTGACTAAAGAAAGTCGGAGCTCATCAAACCAACGTGCAATACGTATATGTTTAAATTGGGAGTTCCTGAAATAAAAAAAGAAAACTTAGCAATAGATTAAATACGTTTTAGATGAGTAATTCTGGAAATCACAAACCGGTAATTCCTTCCTAAGTACATAAGCAACTGCCTCACAAGTGTGAATGGCTGAATCTTAGTATACTGAATGTTGACGCTGAGTGCTTGGGCTGAATCTGAGTTCTAAATTTCAGCGCTAAGTCTTAGTGCTGAATCTTAGCTCTGAATCTAAGTGCGAGATCTCAATACTGAATCTTAGTGCTGAATCTTAGCGCTGAATCTAAGTGCGAGATCTCAATACTGAATCTTAGTACTGAATCGAACTGCGAGATCTCAATACTGAATCTTAGTGCTGAATCTAACTGCGAGATCTCAATACTGAATCTTAGTGCTGAATCTAACTACGAGATCTCAATACTGAATCTTAGTGCTGAATCTCAGTACCATTTCCTAAAGATGAATTCTAGTTTTGAGTTTTGGCACTGAATGTTGGGGTAGGTAAATGAGCGTGAGGTGTGGACTGAGTTCAAGGGTTTGAAATCCTGTAATTCTATTTATATTTTTGTGAGAACAAAATATTAAGCTACGTGAAATTTTGAGGTATAGTGGGTATTTCATGGAGTATCTAAGCACGAGTCTGGTCCACTAACCAAGTGTACAACGGTTTCCACTAACACTGCCGTAGTAAAAACTTGGTACTCTGCTAATGACCGAAATTTTTCAGTATAGTAAGTAAAAAAGGAGAAATCCAGCGATTTTAAATTGTGTTCTTTATATTTTTTCACATTAGGCGATCTATGTCAAGTTTGAAGAGAATATCGAATGTTTATTTAAAAAGATCGGTATTTTGTCCGTTTTGCTAAGCTGTCTAAAGATTAAGCTCTAAATCTGAATCCAATCAGTTATCACATGAACAAGGAACAAAAAGTCATCCAAACTTTTCCCCATTGAATTGCGCTTCTGGTCATCTCTACCATGAGTTATATTGCGACACTAAGAGTTTAAACGGATTGAAAGTGCTCAAGATAATTACATATCATTCATTTGGTGCTTTTGAATGAAGCAGACAGGTTTATCAACCGTGTAATCGAATTAAATTGCGTGAACACATGGTAGAAGGACTGCAACTGTGATAAAATGCTTGCAAAAATCTTTGTACTTTTTGTTTCGCATTGTGTGCTTCTTTTTCCCTGTTCGTGCAATGAGCTGCTGGATTGACGGTCTCGACTAAACTCCTTTGATCTCTCACGTTGGATTGCAAATTATTTTTCCGTACCTCACCCACAGTAGGGTCTGTTTAGGTTCTATTACATGAATTTCATTTCATGTATGACACTTGTTTGAGCTTTGAATGGAAGTTTTAACTTCAGTCGTACATTGCTAGTGCAGCTGCGCCAGATGATGTTATTCAGAACGCTTTCAGAACGTGTGCTAGGAATAACATCCATGACGTCTATGACTAAGAGAATTTACCGGGAACCTAAGTTAAATTGCTTAGATAGGAAATAAGACAACGCTGTCGATTAACTTTCAACTAACTTTATTTAAAAAAATGTATAGCAGCCTTTCTCTCTAGCCCTTTTTTTCTTCTTTGTTTCCACATATCCTTTTATCTGTAGCGGAGGTTTATACTCAGTATGAAACAAACTCTTTAGTTTATGAGAATTGAATTTTAGAGGTTACTTATTTATGAATTGATAAGATTATTGAAATTCTGATAATATGCCATGGATATTTATTTAAAATTTCTTCATACTTACTCTAGAGTAATAATTTTATGAAGAGCTCCTTAAGTTAGCAGAAAATGTTTAAAAATTACTCAGGTGCTTTCAAAATACTTTGTGAGAGCTTGTGCTTGTTATGAGCCACCAAAATCCGATATTGCATGGAATAAATTTAGAGTACTTGACTTCGAGAATTAATTTCATATTAATTTTTATACAATATTAGTGCTCAAATTCATTCGTATAAATAATTTTTTCAGTCACGAGTATGAACTGACGTATCTTGTCCGTCACACAGTTATAGTTTGGACTGTCTATATATTTAAATGCCGTCCTGAATGTAAAAACAAAGCTGCTCTCGAAGCTTTTGCAAATACATGCATATATCTATGCAATATAGCAAGATTTCTTTGGATTCGGAACGTCTGTATTATAGTGATTTTAATGTTCGTGATCACGTTGGTACTTCTTTTTATCCTTATATCTATGAGTTGATGAAATACTTCGAACACAGACGTCATGAAGTTATCTAAGAAATTGGAGTCAGAACAGCTGCCACCTCACCCCCGTCGGCTGAGAGCACACCGCACTGGGGTGTAACCCCTCCCTCTTGTCTGCCATAGGGCCGACTGCTGGCACTGCATGGAACAGGCCTCAGTGGCAAGGTTCACACCTAAGTACCAAGGTGCACACCAAGGAACACACCTTGTCTGCCATAGCGCCAACTGCTGGCACTGCATGGAACAAGTCTCAGTACTAAGGACAACACCTAAATCTGCTGGCGCGCAAGGGGTGTTCGCGTTCGTGGAGAGTTGAAAAACACAAAATTCGCTCCAAAGATTGATAGTACGGACTGGCCTTCACGCTTCTCGTCGAAAACAAAAAAGTGCGGAATTTTGAAATAGTTATTTATTTTTAATGATAATTTTTTGCGACTTATTTAATTCTTCCCATCTTTTGTAGTTGTTTTCAAGTTCTACTTTTTCATTTATTTTATACTAGTTTTTTTGAAATCTTGAATTCATTGTACAATAGAACATTTTTCTAAAATATGCCTTCATTGTGCACTGCTTATCAGGAAATTAATAAGCTGCCGGCACTAAGGTTTAAAATTCACTATCTTTTTAGCCCACAGTTCGTATCTTGTTATCCTTATAATTAATTGCATTCTTCCGAGGCTGATTTTGGGTGGAGAGGAAAGATTCATCGCTCAAAACGCTACGGATATTTGTGCTATCGGTCTCGGTCTTTCATCGGCGCTCTATTTCTTTAAAGAAATTTTACTGTACTTTGGAGCAATTCTACCAAATTATACGCAGCATATCGTGTTTCAGACGAGACTTAAGACCCGCTGTGTAAGCATTGGAACATAAGATCTTGGTAGTCAGCAATACTTTCCTCATTCATTTCTCACGAAGCATACCCGACATACATTTTTTTCTCGAGCTCACCGTCGAATTCTAGCAGCTGGTCTCTTCGCTGAATATTTGAAACCGGTTCTCAGAGGAGGCCGGAAGCCGTGCACGTCTCTTCCGGTGAGTCGGTTCGCAGGGTCGGGCGCGGCTGCATAACGCCCCGGAAGTTCGTGCGGCGCACAGTCGCTCTAAAAATAATTAACACGGAATAGGAATTCAGGAAACTGAAAAGAAGATAGTGGGAATGCACCTGTTCGAAGCATGTATCTGTGTACGAACGATTTCACAGAGTTAAAATTGCTAGATCTTGACTAAATCTTTACGATACTTTTACCGTACGGTTTCATCTGTATGTTCGTTTCAAACCCAGTGAAGCGGACCACGTATTTCAGTAACGCTCAAAATTAGGAAACAAAATTGAAAAGTTCGAAATCTAAAGAAACGCTGCATCAATTTTTATTTAATTTATAAATTCGTGGATAGTAAACTTTGATACGACTTTTCAGTCCCAAAATTAGGGAAAAAATTCTATTCCTCACAGAAACAGAAAAAATGAACGAATGAACATAAAAAAAGAGAATGTTTTAACATTACTTTGGATTACGGCAGCGTATCGTTGACCGCAAAATTACACGAAACTTTATATTTGACGGGTTCCTTTAATTTTTACCCATTTATTTACCCTGCAATTTTACCTATAGATCTTCCACATTAGCTGATTTTCTAGCCATGATAACACGCTTTCAAATGTGATGTAAAAATAGCAATATCAGAATTTTCAATATTAAGTTTTTCCTCTAAATCCAATGCCACTTGTTTAACTATATTAGAGTCTTTACACATTTAATAACTTAAAACCAAAATTGAACAATATGCAATCGTCCCCTCCTCTCAAAATTGTATCATAGGTTTTTGCTTTTTATTTTTTCTTGCATTTGATATGTATATATAATTTTTTATAAATGTTTTTACATAATTTGGTAACTCCTATTCAGAAACGTGTACTGATTTTGTTTCATATCTTTCTCTTATTTTACAGCTGTTGAGAATGGCTTCAGATGTCGCCGAAACGTTCAGTTTTATGAAACGACTGCAATAACAAAAAATATCTTTTAAAAGTATTGTCTTTGCCACAATTCTTGTAGTAAGGTCTTATATTATCTTATTTATATTATCTCCCCTATACTTGGCAGGGGTCAGCTTGTACGACGGTGCATTTATTTTTGTAGGATTCTATTTTAATGTTTCTCGTTTTTAATGCTCATCGTATATTTTAAGCTTTTATTTTATTAGGGATCTGATATGTTCTACGAAGAGGAACTGCTATGTTTATGACCTACATACATTAAAAAATGAACTAACAATTTTGCTGCGGTTCATTTTTTATCTGTTGCCGGTAAGAAACATTACCATTCCTTGCCAGTAGCATCATTAACTTCGCCAGAAGACGCTTTCATGCTTATATTTTTTCGGCAATAAGATGTTCGTGTAACGTAAACAGTTCCTAGTAAGATTGCGGGTCACCTGCTGCGCACTTTGTCATGTAGGCGTTGACCTACATACATATGTACCCGTAAAACATACATATATGCATAGATATACACATGTGAGTCACGGGTAGAAATGTCATTCCATTCATTTCCTAGAAATACTTTGCATGTAACATCAAGTAGGAGCAAAACTACTGCATGTTCGAGTAGAATTACTTGGCACGCATTCGGGTTGTCGATCACGGCTGCGACGATCTGCTTCACTGAAATTCTCTTCGATTGGTTTCTCTCGGCGTGCTTGTAGCTACACACTTCTGCAGAAGGTTTCGAGCTTTAAAATTCAAAAGCGAGGTAAGTTTGTTTGTGGTGGCCTTTCGATGCTCGCACTGCTTTACATATTATCGAGAACAGCGAGGCACACCTGTGCACTGGCACTCTCTACATACATACTTAATAGCGAGACTCCGTCTCAGGGTTGACACCTATGGGGCCGAAATCAGATAAAACTTGAACATTTTTTAAAGTTAATTTCGTTCAATCATGAAGTCAGTGGTCAAGGGTGAAACCAGCTTTTATCTTCTAAAGTTTTTAGCCTAGAACTGGTTCTGCACTTACATTAATTATATGTATATGTTTACTGTGATTTTCTCGTTAATTTGTCATGGATTCCAACCTCCAAGGATATAATACTATACAATATCAATTTCTTAATTTGATTACTGGCATGACACGAAATAAAGGTATATGGAATAGATTGAGTGATCTGCGTAATGAATAGTAAACATTGTATGTAGTTGCGAGAGATCAATGAAACAATCTGCTGTATGGGAGTAAACTATGGTTATCATTCAGAGCGACACGGCTACCTCCTAATTAAAAAAATTGATAGACTTTCCAGCACATAATCGGTACTTCTTACGGGTGCAGAGCTCAGCCCGTTCATTCGTGTCCATAATAAGGATATTGAGTGCGGATCTATGTCTGGCAATTTGAATTGCACGAGTCCTGTGTTCTAAGCTGTAAATGAACAACGTCGTTCATCGCTCTCATCTGTGCGTTTTTATGATTTTCACACACAAAAATGCTGAATTTTTTCTATGTTTTTTGTGGAAAAAAGTGAAGGATTCGTTGTGAAGGGTCATTACAATTTGTTGTTTTTAAGCCTACATCTAATTTAGAAATGCAGGAAAAACACGTGTGTTGTAAAACCAAAGGCGTACGCCGGAGCCAAATTTTTCATGAAAGTCTGTTCACGATCAACGTGATTCCCATTCACTCAAGTCGAGAGCACCCGAATATGGTCGTCCATTATTGCTATTTCTTACGAAATCGAACATAGTTTTGAAGAACAGTGCTCACTTGTTTTTATTTGCCCTAGATTTAAATAAATCATTAGTTTAATGAAAATATCGGGATTTTCCACTTCGTTGCAGTAACGTACCACATAGAACGATGCATCAGTGACTTACAATCGACACGAAGAGGAAAATCTTCACTTTATTCAATACATTCAATCCAATTTCAGACCAATAGGCTCTTTAATTTTACTTAATTGGGTCGGTGTTGAGCGGGGCCAAAATAACCCCTGACTGTCATTGTGGGTCGTGCACTGACGCAAGCAAACAGAGGAGCAGCACGCAGCCCCTCCGTTTGGCTGTCCTGCTTCTATTCCTTGTTCTGACAGGGCACGAGTTTCTGTCCAAAGTTTTGAGGCATCAATCGAAAATAATTTTTCTGATAGGTAAATCCCAGTTTCCTTCGGTGCACCTCGCTCATCCAAAAGGAAGTTTCTATATATCGAGGGAAAAGCAATGCCTGCGCACACTCTCAGAGGGTATACACAATCATACAAAAACTAAGTAGTGAATTGTTCGATTTATATGTTACGTTATACAACGCTTAAAGTTATGAGTCATTAATACTTTCAGCATTGAAGTTTCGGATGCCACTTTTGGAGACCGCTTGAACAAATTTAACCAATAGTAATGTACGATGAAAGTGGAGAACTGTTGAAATATTATTTTAATGAATGAACCCTTTTGTGACAACAATTTAGTAAAACCATTACTTTCTAAGGTTTAGTAATAAATTCACTGGCAACAAGCTTATAGTTTTCTACAAGTTTTTTTTCAATGTCCAATGAAGTTCCTGCGCTATTGAGGTGAGTTCAGGGTTTCTTTCAACTTAAACTTAATTCACCTTAATTTACTCTTTAACCATTTCAATGCAACTTTATAGCGTCTTAAATGAACTTCTTAAGGTATTTTGAGTGATATCATCTATATAATTACCTCTATCAATCGCAGAAATGAAGCATAATTCAAGTAGAGGAACATAGTCAAATTAGTTTTCTGAAGTAACATTTTAGAAGATTGAAATAATTGAGGTTCGGGTGATATATCGGGCACTCTGAGCCGCAGTACAAGCTCAAAACGTGTCTGTAGTGACGTAGCTACACGAGTGACCTTGGCAGCCATGTGAGAGCTAATAATACCGCTGTGTTGCTGGGAACTCGCATGAAACGGAAGCCTGAGTTTCCTCCTGGGCTTGAAGTAGCGAGCTGACAAAAAAATTACCGCCGAAAATGTGGCGAACAAAGCACATTTGTTTTCGTGTGTGATGCTATCTACGAAAGAGCTGCTTTTGTAGTAGGTATAATTGATGACATAGTTTAAGCCAAAACCATACGTCAGAAAGACGTGACTGTAGACAATCTGCTTTCAGTGTAATATCCTGACAAATTACGTAAACTTGATCTAAACGCCATAAATAATTATTCTCTGAGATTAAGTCAATTAAATCTTTAAAGCAATAGGCGACGTCTGTGGCCAAAAAAAAAGATCAGCTAGTATAGTGCACAAGGTGTACATAAAAGGGAAAAAATACCTGAAGTAAAGTGAATCGCTTACAGAGTATGTACATAGAGCGACAGTGATTCCCGCGGGACTATGCAGTGGAGACTTATTGCAAAGGAAGGTAATTTTGCAGCCACTATAAAACGGCAAAATTAAAGGAAAAATTCGATTTTCAGGGCCTATGTTGATTCATGTTGAATCGAATTAGCAGCTCAACGAAGAAATGTGTATATATTCTAGCATCAATGAATTACCGAAAGTTAAACTTACATGCAATTTCTTGACTTCTTTGTTAGGGCACGTGAATGCTTTGAATATTTTTATTAGTCTGTCACGCAAAATTTTTCACGTAGTATCAGCAATTCTCGTCTATGTATTTTTCGTCAGTGCATAAGTAACTGAAGTTCAGCATACTCAGTAAATTCCAGAGCCGAATAGCGGAGAGTACTCCACGCAATTCTAATCTAGTTTTTATTCGTCAGCTCTCGGGGTCATCTTGTGTTGTCTCCGTTCTTCCGGCTCCCTTCATTGTGAATTAGCTCCATGCTATTCCATACAAATAAACTGATCATGCGTCACTATTAACTTCGGTTTGAAGCAGACTTTGTCAGTCTCGCACCGTTGCATTCTCGGGTGCCTGCGTCCTATTTTACGGTGGAGTTAAAAAAGTGGTTGAACCACACAAACTTATATAATTTTACTTCTAATTCTTCGTTTTTCAGCATTTTGATAGTGTGACGTATGCAGGTTGAAGCCTTACGTGGGATGCAGGGCGCTTCAAATTCGCATTAAAATGACAGAAAGTGGTTCGGGGGCATAGCCTTGAGATCGTAGTTGGCAAAGCCGAACACTGCGCCTCTGTTTGGAGGCCAATCGCGCTGACCTCTGGACCTTGACTGCACCTTGATCTTGAAACGCTGGGGTTGACCGCTCACACCACACTCGTGTGCCCGCATAGGCCTCAATATATCGAATATGAAAGCGCAGTTTTAGAAATAAGAGAAATTAAGCACTTCATTAGTGAATGAAATGTTGCCATGATTGAAGGTCAGCTAAGATATGTGGTCAAAATATTTCAATTTTTGACCATCATTCTTCCAGTTTTCTAAGCAGTATTTGTGATGACATTGTTTCGTAGAGAAGCGGCCCTCAAATTGAATAAACGTTATCATATAGCGAAATATCAAGAGAAAATTACGAAGCGAAAAAAATTATAACCTCAGTAAGCGGCTTACTAGTGTATTGTACGATTACGCTTTTTAAGCTGGCTATCGTCGGAAAATGTACAAAATGAACAAAAATAATTCAACGATATTGAAGAAAGTTAGAATAGCAGTAAAAAATTGAATTTGAATCCATCCAGTATATAACATCTCACGAAAACTAAACTGTATCATAAATTTACGTCTACAAGGTAAGCAAAAGAATTTCTAGTGCCGATCCCCAGGTAAAACAGTTTCAGCGTATTTATATTATTCTTTGAAATTGGCCCCAAACCATTTTTAAATGTATTCCAAAGATAAATTTAGGCAAATTGAATCTGCAATGAATACAAAATTATGGTCATCAAACCGACAAGGGGGCGGGTTCCTCATTCCTCATCCGTAGCCGTGCGCTTGTAGCAATACATTTCAATATAAGATACATAACGAAAGAAACAAGTCAATGTAGCCACCAACATGAAAGCTACGGTGTGTGGGTTATATAACTGGAACGTAAACTAACCTGATCAAGTGTTTCAATTGTGTAATGAGAGGTATATCGCTAGAGTATTTAGATGATCATCAGTGAGAAATTTTAATCTTTACCTTTTATTTTAGAATAAATACTTACTTTTTGTAACGAACGTAAATTTAAAAACAGTGCACATATTTTACAATATTACACTTAGTTGAGGGTTAGCGCAGAGTAAATGCAAACTGATACCCAGTTCTATCATCCAATAATTTGCCAGACTAAGAGTCTCTGAGATGGAAGATGGTGTACGAAGAGACCCTCAACCACGTGCGTTGCTGCAGTTCCTCGAAAAGGCTTTACTAGGGTTACCATTTATTGCTGTGAGAATTTCAATATACTAGCTTTCTCTTTATTCAGTCGCGGATGAGGGCTTGGGCTGTCGCTTAGCGAGTAATGCAACCTCAACAAACTTGCATGTGAACTTAAAATCTTAACTTTTGACAGTGATTTTGGTAAATAAGTTCACGCTTCAGGATCTTGGCAGCCCTGCTTCAAAAGAACCAGTTTGCAAGTCAAAATCAAGGCCGGTGCGCTGCAGAGCCGGAGTGCAGCGTGCGCCGCAGCAGAGCTCAGGAGTAATTGCACGTAATTATAATGGTCCTCACAATTTTAGTTCGAGAGCTGCGTTGCTCCGTTCTTCTCTAAGTTGAGAAAAAATATCATCATACCAAAACTGATTTTGCCGGCTGTCATTTAATGCGCAATGCACATTTTGTGCGTAATGTACTAACACGTTCAGTAATGTATGAAATGCCCCATGATTAGTTTTTTTTCCTTTTTACACTCGGTCAATTACCAGAGGGCTCGGAAACAGCTATTATATTAATTTCTAGCATTGCAACGAATGCTAGAAAGATTTCATTCATGCGCCTGTGTGAGCTAAATGTAAAACCTGTTCTCAACCGACGGACCTTCAGAAGTTCTTTCTGTGAACACGGTAGGTTTTATGCCTGTCATGCTGCTGCTGCCACTGTGATGCGACATGACGCTGCTGTCGTCGTATTCATGGCTGAATTCAACCATGGTCGTATCAGTGTTTTTACATGCATTGTTTATGCAATAGGATTCTTCTACTGTTATGTTAATGCTCTTACCGGCATTGCTGAACTGAGCACATATTGTCGCTGTCATGTTGGTGCTGTTACCTGCACTGCTTTTGTGACCAAATGCTGTCGCTATTACGTTGATGCTGTTGCTAGCACCGTTGATGTGGCCAGATCATATTGCTATCAATGTTAGCGCTGTACCATCATTTGCATCTCGTGGCGGCGGCGCCCTTTGAAGCGTTATTGAATTGTTCCTTAGCCTCCAGAGTCCGTACCACGTCTCCAGGATCGTGCATAAAAATATGTAATGAACTATATTCCTTTCAAATTGGATGAAATATCTCCAGTTTACTAACTAAGATTATAGTCAGCTTTTATGTTTTACGAGGAACTCACTGCACATGATCATTTTATTTTTTCACGCACTGAAGTCTTTTCTCAATCGATTCAATTTGAGGAATTCTATCCCCAACGTTGTTTACTGATTGATTCTAATAACCATACTGTGTAACTACTTTACACCTTTACTTTAGGTCACTACTTTTACACATGTACAGTGAAATTTCCTACGCTGTGTATTGTTACATTAGAATTAATTGCTCTGACGTCTTCTTTGTATGTGACTAACTTTGGAAACTATTCTTCTTTTTCTTTTTTTTCTACGGAGCACATCTCGTGCCTGCTGTACTCCACATTCGGTAGACGCCACATCCTGAACATCACGCGCTCACGTGCTGCACATCTCTCTATCTCTCTACTCATGCTCTTCCTTGCATGGGTAGGCTTTGCACACCCCGTTGTGTGCAGCGCTCTGATTGGCTGCTGCAACATACGGCGTTGCCATGTGAACTGCCCGCCAATCACATGAAGCTCTCGTAGAAAGATTTTAACGCCTCAATTTCAAGGCAATAGCGTTGGACGGCATTTCTTGTAGCAAAAATAGTCTTTGCTTTTACTTCATACAGTAATCACCTTGTTTTGGGGTTAGAAAATATCAATGTGTAATTAATTCTTACTGCATATTAAATAATTCGAAATAAAATTCTCATCGCAGTGAATAGACAATATTTCATCAAAGAAAAAAATAGTTCTCATCATGTACCTAATTTCAATAAACTTTTATGAGTGCTTCTTAGAGGAAAGACAATGTAAGCCATGGGATCGATTAACTAGATTTGAGTACCACGTACAATTACGCCCAAAATTTTTCATACCCTTGCATTATTATGAGGAACAATGCAATTTGGATCAATACTTCCCTTGATGCTCTTTAAACACGAACCCTGCTGCTTGAAGAAGGCGAAGAAAATGAAAAGTCATCAGATAAATAGCGATTTTCCATTCCTGAAAGGCTACCTTTGAAAATCGTTACATGCTCCAATTCATTCCCAGTGAAGCATTCTACCGTGGTAAAGAAGCATTATAACTTCTATGAACGTTAATTCAGTACATTAATTGTTTCAAAGATCATCGTCCAGTCAATAACGAAAAATTGTTGTAAGGCGAGTTATGAGTTATGGCTGTACTTTTTTCCATTCAGATGTTAGATTTTTGAATAAATTTCAATTCAATTTGGAGCGTTCGCTGTCAGATGGTTTTAATGGTTCTCATTAACTTATTCGATGATAATTGTTTTATCAAGTTTGACGTGAGTCGTATTACTCATGTCGCTTTTACAAGAAAGAAAGAAAGAAAGAAAGAAAGAAAAATCGTTTA
>VOMN01059481.1:0-38282 GCA_014899125.1 Orchestia grillus | reverse complement strand
TTTTAAGGCTGTAATTTTACTGATTGAAAACCCGATGTACCATGATTACAGCCTCTCTTCTCTGTATGTGAACTGGATCGGAATAAAATATTTTTCTTTCTTGTTTTTCTTTCTTTCTATCTTTAAGTCGTAGTCTTGACGATGAAGGAAACAATGTGATCCACACCTGCATATGACAGATTTTCAAAATCAACAATTTTTATTGTTTTATCTTTACACTTTGTAAAATTTTGAATAGATTCGAATTTTGTTATTATTTTGCAGTTTATCGTATGTAAAAAAGAATCTAGGTTACAATATGCCATCTTTGCACTGTAATTACTATATCAAGAGATAATATCACGCTTCACTTATCGTGCTTAGGAGCAAATTTAAAACCACGATCCAAAGTTTTAACGCGACTTCCACACGTAATATTTAGATTGTAGTCGTGCAAATCCCAATTAGAAGTTTCATCGAGACTTTCATGTTTAATTTTAAGGCTGTAATTTTAGGAATTGAAAAACCGAAAGGTATATACTTTGTATGAGACCAACTTCGGAACAAATGAGTTTTCTTTCTTTCTCGTTTTTCTTTGTTTTAATTTTGAGTTCATAATAACTTTCCAAAGAAGCTTAGGCATCTAAATGGCAAAATTTTGTTCATTAAACTTGCTTGAGTCAAAATTAAAAGCGACGGCTTTGCCTGCGTAACTTTGCCTACAGAAATGTCGAATTCTTAAAATAATTCCAAGAGTTCTATTTACAAATAATGATAATGGCTCAATTCTTGAATTTTTTGACCATATGAAATACTTGTTGTGGGCCCACAACTTTGTATAAACACGTAACCTTATCCTTTCCTATGTATCCTTAAGCTGAAGATCCTCATTTTACTGCTTTTATACCAAATTTCATTTATATTATACAACTTACATTTCTAGTCCCAAGCAAGTGGTAGTAGATGTGGCAAGTAGTTGCCACGAATTGGCGCTGTATCACTGTTATTTGTATCGTCTTCATTTGTGGTCGTTGATATTTCGCCTCATTTGTCGCTGTACGAACATCAGTGTTCTTCGAGCTGCTCGCGCGGTTCTAAAGCTTGTTCCGTGCTCTATATCACCCGTCATCCCTACTTACTCTGCTCTAGTATCTCACCCGTCGCCCCTACTTACTCTGCTCTTGTATCTCACCCGTCGTCCCTACTTACTCTGCTCATGTATCTCACCCGTCACCCCTACTTACTCTGCTCCTGAAAATGAGCCAGCCTTCTCACTAGTCAGGTGTGTACGTCTCATTGTCAACAGGTCTCCGAATTCGCGATGTTTGGTTTAATTTTGTTTGCACCATAATTTTACACATGTTTCACTTTTTTCCGTATCCCGTTTGATTCAGGTTAGCTGCCGGTCGCACCTTGACGGGTCTGATCTGCTCCCTCAGAGTTTAGCAGCTGCTAAAATGTTCGCTTCCGGTGCAGGCTGCCATTGAAAAGCAATCTAAACCTGTAAAACAACGTTTGAGCTCTGCCCGACTTGATCTTAATGAGTCCTTTAACATATTTCGATCAAATGAAAGGAAATGAAAATCACATATTTTAACTTTAAATGGCCTGTTTCATGCGTCTAAAAACATTGTAAATGTAAACCTGTTTGGAGTCGAATTTTTTATTGTACTACATGATATTGTCTAGTAGTTGTTGTCTGGTATGAGTGAGATTTAAAATCATTGATTTATGTGCGCCCAACTCGTTTTGCATATCAGCAATTAGGGTTTTGCCCAACTTGAATCACTTCTCTCCACCATAAATGCAGCGTAGAGGGTGTGTAAAGTTTGTCATTTCTCCGACGTTGTCTAGAAAATTCTGGGCAATTTTGAAAAAATGCTCATTACGGCATCAAACAAAACTACAGTGTAACCTATATGGCGTATAATGAGTTTATAAATGATGATTAAACATTTCGAATATGAGTATTTTTTTTCGTGACTAATTTTCAGTTATATTTAATTTCAGATATCTTTTACTGACTATCAAAATGACGGCGATAAGTTTCGTATTCGAGTGGTAACGCATTTTTTCTGTAGAAAAGGTGAAAATCCTGTCAAGACAACCAAGAACTTTTCTTTGTGCGTTTGGTGATGTTGTTAAAAGTGAATTAACTAATCAAAGATGAATTACAAGATTTAACTAAAAGCTTGAAATCTGACCATCGGAGTGGGTATTTCATATAAAAAAAAAAGTTTTGAAGGCAAAATGTAGAAGAAAGACCAAATATCATCATTTGAAAACTTGTAGAAACTTTGATTACATATCTCCCAAAGTACACTCATATCATTTTGTAGATAAAAATGTTCAGGCTCTCTGGACAAGGTAATATACCAACGCAACTTACTGTTCCCACAATAACACTCCACACTTTTCAGGGCGAGATAAGCGCGACGCTGTTGTCTGTTGTGGCCCAGTCTGAGTTATAGGAGCGCTGAAGTGGGTCACTGAACGTGGCCAAATTAGATTCTTTTGTAGGTTAGACTCCCTTTCCTCTGCACTTTTCCGTGTCACGCAAACAGCGAATTAACTGTGCGCTCTTTGAGCGTGCAAATAGAAGTGTTAGAAGTCTGAATGAACCACTTACATCTGGCCCCGCCCGGGCTATGAGGAATTGCGTTCTGGGATGTTTTAATTTCGGAAATATGTAAATGCACATTTCTTAGGTAGGTATTTATTTTTTCTGATCGACTTAACAGTTTTCACTTAGAAATTTTAGATTGATTTGAACATTTTTAAAAAGGATGTATGACATTTTCCCAGTTTCCGTCGTTCACTTAAGTTTGGCTTACTCTCTTCACCTATTGTACTTTCAATATGCATTCTTTTCATTTCCTTGATCTTCGGGTGATGTCACTTCAGTATATATTTTGAGCGATCTTTTCCTTCCACTGTGGAGTTAATATAACAATTCTATCAAGAAATTATATGACTTGTCACCTGCCAAAAGTTATAGGTAGAAGATACGTTAAAATCATTTTGGATATGTTATTTTTTTAGGTGTGTTAGTTTTATGAGCAAAAATCTGTGTTAAAGCTACGCATATTTCGCTTCACGCTTGTATAACAGCTCTAGACATTTTTGAATTATCGTTAAAATGAGTTGGCTGAAATGAAAATAAATGTGAGGCGTAAAGAAGTTACTCGAATGTATAACTGAGAACAAGTTCAAACTTAAAATTATGTATTTTATGAATATCGCCACTTTTTCCAATTCAGCTTGAAAAGAAATGGATTGTAGAGTTGCTAGGTGAGTGGAAATGATCCGTTGCGTGCTATTATGCTTTGTAATGAAAAATGCGAAAGCTGGAATAACTTTTTCTCAGGGCAGGAATTAACCGACCCTCGTCACTGTGAAAACTAGGTATTGGGCGTCCAAAATAAAAACAGGAGTGGCTTCCAAACATCCGGGACCAACAAAATCGTCAGATTTAAATGTGTCCTAGTCTAGACTTTCGAAGTGGATAAAGTCGATGACATCGCCTGTTTGACTGAATCCTGAACAGATCGAATCCTATTAGACAGCCTTAACACTCCAGTTTGGATACTATAAGTCAACTTTTTCTGACAAAATGAATAACATTGAATCTCAAAATCTATTTCAGGCAGTGCATGAATAACTGTAAATTATTTTGGGCTCAAGTGGATCTACGTAGAGTAACGCTCTACGCGAGTAGCATTAAGGAGCTGAGAATGGAACTACCGAGCGTTTATAGATGACGGTTTGATTTTGGGGATTTTGGGGAGGTTCAATTTATAAGGTAAAATTGACTTGGGTCGAATCAATAGTATGGGCAACTGACGAATTTTCTAGATTGAATCCAAGCGTTGACGGAAATATATTCAGTGCTTGAAGAAAATCGCAGACAAATTTGGAGCTCAATTCAAAGCAGTACGTGTGTGATTAAATTCCTTTTATCCCAACCGTATTTTTTCGATAGTCGTTACAAACTCATTAAATTTCTTGGCAGATTGTACAGGAACATATACTTAACTTTAGAAATCATTTTCAGGCTAATTCTTTAATTCTGTATGACCTTAACATTGGCGTTTTAATGATCTGAAAAGCTGTAGCAAATACACATGTGGATATTCGCGGAAAAGTTACGTAAAATATTTCAATTCTCTAGCGAAATGATTTGCTGAGATTAATTACAGCTTCCGCCTGCTGCGCGTGCAAAATTAATTGACTCATTTTGAAAAAAACTTCATTAGTCCAAACTTCGATGTTGTGGTGCAAATCAAAGTTAGCTTCATTTCTGCGAAAAAGAAGAATAAAAAAATTGTACGAAAGGTACTTTTTCAAGGTTTCTACGTACAGATAGTTCTCGACGATCTCGTGCTTGAGTTTCGTGCGTAGTTCGACTTGTGTTTAAATTTTTAGTTCGAGGTATTCGAAATATTTTCTTACTAGACTCAAGAGCACGTATTTCAAACAACTGTAACTAAACATTTTGATCGCAAATCGTGTATGAAATAGGTACGCCACGCATCGAGAACTACCCTTCCTGTATGACGACCTTGAAGTCCAGTAGTTACCTTGAATTAGCAGCTCGTTCAGACCTGCGTGTTGAGCTGCACTTTGCACCACTGAAGGCGTGTTCTAATGCACCGGGGCGAGACATCCGACTTTAATCAATCTTCTAATTTCTCAGTTGTTGATACTTGCTAAACTTGAGTTAGTGGAGAAGCATCTTAGGTCACGTACACTTTAAACGATGAAACCGTTTGCAATTGAAGGCAATAAAAGCCGTGAACGTCATCAGAGCCGCGGACCCTCCGTAGTTGTTGCTGTTGCGTCTGCACATAATCGATATTCTTTATCACTACGCATGTTCACTGCTAACTTTCCGCAAAGCATTTCCTACACTCCTCCGACAGGTCATCGTTATGGGTTGGAAGCGTCCAAAACGCGAGCACTTTTTAACCCATACATGTAGAGTACGAAAACAACCTCAACGTAACATAGCACCTGCCGCAGTCTAAGACGGCTGAAGTTAAAACATGCAATTAATGAAATAGACTTATAATAACTCATGAATGCAAAAAGTTTATTCCTCCATAGATTTTGCTGTTCTTCTAGAAGTGAGTCCTTAGAAGGTTATTGGCAACAGAAATGAAGTATGAACGAAATATGTCTCTGAGTACCGGAAATAAATGTAGTTCTGTGAAGAGTACACGGCTGGAAGTCATGGGGTACAGGAAATCTAAATCTAAAAATATACAGGTGGTCAATTAGGGAATTTAAATTTCAAAATTTCTTCTGAGATATTTATTTAAAAGTTGCCAAACTTTCGAACAACGTCGCGTCGTTCATCATTCAGGGCGATCGAATTTCCAACAATTTAGTCAATTAGTACAGTAGTTCTTTTAAGAAATTATTGCCTTAAAACTACAAATAGTAAAAAGGTCAGGTTCGTTAATATTGACAGAGGAGATTCTAAATTTTAATATACAGTAGATTTAGGTGTCGAGAATTTTTTTTGAGCACTCAAGGCATTTTCACGTAACCAGGGAATACTTTCCTTAGAAAAGGAAGTTTGAACCACACATTCCCCACATCCCTCACCACGCCAGTAGCCGTAAGGCAATGAAAACCCAACGGTAAAATGTATTGGAATTAATAAAGGTTCTTTCAATCAAAGACAACTTTTAGGGGCTGAGCTTCCGGCAAAATGTGCTACTGCCGTCGTCAGAACAATGTATTTCGAAAACAACGGTCGATGGAGTTACACAGCGTATCATCAATACCGTAAATAAATTGTGTTGCCAGTGAATGGGCTTTTAAAAATAGGATAAATTTTGAGGACAGGGGCGGGTGAGCTGAGACGAAATGTTTCTTAAAACTGCAGTCCCAATTAATTGTGACACATCAATAAGTTTGTTAAAAGCTCTATTTTATTGGTTAACAGAATAAAAAGCTGCCATCATTTTTGGGGTTTGTCCATTTTTTGATGGACAATTAGTCCATCAAAGACTAATCATCAACCTCTGAATTACTTTTGCATCTCACATTTCGCCTGTGTTCTTCAATCCTAGTATTTAAAATTCTAGCAGTTTCTTCAACACATCATGCATCGTAATCTACACGCTTTAGCCTAAAAACGATTTCGCTCATTTCACATGGTTGTCTTTAGTCTTTTAGTTTACACAAGTTTCGTTTTAGGGTTTTATTGCTTTGCTGGCTAGAGAAATGTTGAAGGGCTTCAGAAGACGTGGTATCTTTTCCAGAGTCCCTTCCAAGCACGGGGCGCTATATGCCTCTGTTGATTTCGTTGGTTTTGAGATTTTGGGCTCTGGCTTCCTTAGTTGTCCTAGGACGACTTTTTTTAAAGGGGGGATTTCGTGAATTTTTTGGATTTGATGAATTTAACCTACTTCTAAAACTCTGTTCGTTAGACAAAATTAATTTATTTAAGGTATTTATGATAAGCTGTGTAACCCTTTCAATCAATACTTTCGAATACATTGCTCTAATGACGGCAAGAGCACCCTAAAAAATTGTCTTTGATTGAGTCATCCTAAATGAAAATTCTCGATAATGTAATCATTAAAATATTTTTCGAAAATAGATTTAGGTGCGGAACACAGTAACTTTTAGATGACCCTCATTAATGGTCAGGCAACAGTGTTCTCTTTTAACGGGGTGTTCATCACGTCGCTTAATGTCACTGGAGTTACGTTGTTGTTTTTCTGAGTGATGTTTCGTTTTAATTCTGGTATGGTGTAAGGTTTCATTGCATGTAGGCATGCAGAGCGATTGCGTAGGGCAGAAAAGTCAGAGTATTTGAATGAAACTACTACAGTTATTGCATTTCACAAATAAAGTGAGAGAAAAATAAATTTTATCAAGTTCTTCTCTCTCCGAGCGGAGAATTGAGTTATTTTATCCAAGTCTTCGTCGCTGGAAAATTTATGCTTTCGAAGCGGTGTGCAATCACTTTGAAATTAAAACATCAAAACTGTTTAGATACAAAATGGTTGTAGAACTAACAAAGACTATAGTTCACGAGATGACTGACACATCAGGGAAATTTTATTTGAAATGGTTTGAAGGAAAAAAATTGAGACATTTCTGTTTACTTTCATTCATCGCAATTTGTTTATGCAATCTTTTTATTTAACATTTCAATATGGATAATTAATCATTCTATCATTCTTACGTGTCAGCGAACTGTTCAGCTGGAAACTTAAATTTTTCCAGGCCTGTTCAATGGTGTGAGTAATACAAGAATTTCTAAAATAACTCTACACTAGGGAGGCTTCTCAGTTCTTAGCTTCTGAATTTCTACGTTTGAATTGCTACGTAGATCAAACTGAACGCAAGCGCTCGCAAAACTATCAACGAATTGAGAAAGCATGCTGCTTTTACAAGGTTTTCCGAATTGAGACGTTGGCCAGCAAACGTCTGCAGCAGTAGCAGAGACCGTTCACAATTAACAACGTAAATCGATAACAATGATACGAGCGTTCTGTTGGAAAGTCCATTTCTTCTATAGTTTCTTTCAAAGTTTAGCTTGTGCACGGGTCTTCGATGAGGTAAATAATGTTCGGTGTAGTTACTATTTTTACCTGTGCTTCCATTGCTTAGAAGTTTAAAGGAAATTCCCGTTTTACATTTCCACTATGGTATGCAAGGTACCCAATTTCTCCACGTGAAATCTGGAATACTTTAGCAGCAGTTATAATGTGTTAATGCGGGGAAAGTTTATCCCAATCAACTTATTTGACACGAGTAACAGAGCTCAATCGTGTTCTTCAGACTCTTTAATTAAAAGGGATAAACTTTTTGAAATACGCCTTTCCCCGAGTTAATTTCCCACACAACACACAGCGGCCTTCAACCTGAAAGATAAGGCTAACAAAACACAGATATCCATCATAACATGAAATCCCCGCGTCTCTGTAATTACGGCGTTTTGCGTTCAGTTCGATAAACGAAGTCTTGGTTCGTGCTCCAGAAACCGTTACAAAATAGCACGTTTCAAGCGGTGCTTGGCAGCGTCTATGCCCCCATATCAACACGCTAATCGAGCGATAAAGCTATCCTCCCGCTCGAGTTATCCCCTGTTATCAGAGGGGTCATAACGATGAAGCCACTCATTAATGCCATCGAAAACACATGGTTAAAAGAAGTCATATGCTCAGGTACGTTCAAAATCGTACGTCATATCTGAAAATATCGTTTCCCTCTTTGGTGTCGAATAATGGCTATTTTTGACCTTCGTGAGGAAACTTCTGTTTGTTTCAATTCCTTCCAACCGACAGACTCAGTTTTCAATGAACTACTTTTCATCCACGAACTATTCTAATTCAAATCGGATTCTCCATTTATAGAATTAAACACCGTTGTTCTTCTCGTATTGATAATTGTTTTTCTTTTCTTTTCTTTACTATAGATGATTCCACGGTCCTTCTTCATTTAAAGTTAAGTCCTTTTAAATCTGAAGGGCTTCTTTTGTGCCTCATAAATTCAATCAAACATCAAGATATGTCATAGTCTGAAATTCAAATCAATAATCGTGAGACATCATCATTTACATCTGACGTGCATTATTAAGATGTATTCGTCAAACAAAGCTATATTTGCATTGAATGGCGCATGAAGTCAGATTGTGCGTGCACTTCCAAAGCATTATACAACTCCTCTGTCTTGAACTATGGTGAATATTTGATGCCACTATAGAACAATGAGCGCCAATGCCTTTACATCTGGAGATAACGAACTGAGAAGATAATTGTTTGCTGTTCTATACACCGGAATACGAGATATTCCTTAAGTCATTAACGTGTAAACATGTGAATTCAAAGAACCCTGTAAACAATGTGGACCTAAGACTACACTGGAGAGAACAATTTTGTTAGTCTGGGAGTCGTTTTTGAATAATGCTAGGCTGCCGAAACGGAAAATTATCTCAGTCTTTTTTTATCATGTCATCTTCTTGAACAGTACGATGTTCATTACACGGATGAAATGAAAAAATACTGAAAAATACTACCCTTACAATTTTGTGTTTACTTTACAAAATTTCAAAACTGGACTCTTGTAAAAAAATATGAATGATACTTGCGTGACCGCAGTGCTTATTTGAAGGTATTTTTATTTTACTAAAGAAATCGCTGTCGTGTGCAAAATTATTTGCAATATACGGTAGGAGCGTTTTGTGGAGGGCTCAACCTGTGCACAATATCACTTGGTGCTCTAACATTATTGAGCCATAACATTTGGCCGCCTACCCCTTCCCCACTCTGCTGTGACCTTCAAATCTCGGGGAAATCGTGCACTTCGCTCGGCGCTGCGGCCGCACCAAGATTTTCCAGGAAGCTAACAAGATGACCATGCATAAAGGGCAATTTTACGCTCACGTTGTAACCAAGTGCTTCGAAGCTCTCAATAAATTTCAGGATATTTATAAGAGTAATTGTCCGCTAGTTTACTTTCAAGAAAGTTCTTGATGACGTTTTCACAATAAAACCCACTCATTTTTCTCAAATTGTGACATTTTCCAAGGAAAATGTTCACCTTTGATAAGCTGCCGAATCTTTAGACCATCAAACACATCGGCGATTTTTCAATTCATAATTTGTAAATCCCAAGAGGATGTGATATGAAGTCACCCTCAATCGCTATTAATATCAAAGAAAATGAAAGGACAGAAATTAGAACCATGAAATTTTTCAAGGTGCTTTCAATTTTCCTGAAACTTTTGTTGAATGTAAGCATGTAAAGTGCTTAAATTTATTGAAAATTTACAGGTTATCAGAAGTAAAATAATAAAGGTAGTGGAAATTTTTTTATTGATGGGTATCCAAAATTCAGAAATAAAATCAATTTTGTAATTGAACAGAAAATTGAAACAGAACACATATGGTTATCTTCAACATTTAGTACTGCGACTCTAGTTTTAATCTCTGCTTCGCGTCTATACCCGCAGGATTTCACCAACTCTAGCCCACTCATCAACTGTAATCGCCCATTCCTCTTGTAATTTTCCTCCCAAATCTTCAGCATTAGCTGAATCTCTCATCATGACATTCTCAATCAGACTCTTCCGTAAGTTCTTCGCGGGATTCATGTCCGGACTCTGAGGAGGCCAGTTAATAACCTCTATTCCTCGTTTCTCTAATTAATTCAATACCAGCTTCACTTCATGGGTGCAGGCATTGTCTTGTAAAAATACAGGACTTATCATTCCAGACGTCTACAACCCGGGTACAACATTTATCCCAACACATTCTTGCACACAGCGGTGTAGACGGACGACACGCCGGATGGTCCGCGCCAGGCAGCAACACAAGACGAGGGTAGAAACATCTTATTTTTTCTGTATTTTACATTGGGTCAAATAAGTATTCTTAACGTACCAAATAATTTGTATTTTTCTCTATTAAACATATTCTGAAAACCTTGGATGATTGTTGAGTCCTACATAAGAAAGGGCAAGATCAAACACGTTAGGTAATGTTTAGTGAAGAAAAATTCATTTGAAACGCTACAAAAACACAACGAAAATGGGAAAACAGGGTCGCAAATAAATATTTGTAACATAACATTTAACTAAATTAATATTTTGTAGCATAGCCCTTATTAGCTACGGCCGCTTGCAGGCGATGCTTGTATGAAGAGATGATGATTTTGTAGTTTGCAGAAGTCCAGAGGAATTTTCTCTCATTCTTCAGCGCAGAATAAGCAAAGTTGCATCGCTTAGCCGTAGCTAACAAGTCTTTGTTAGCTGGTTAAAGGTAGGGATAATCTACACTCGGTAATTTACTCGTTTAGTTACACCTGAAGCAGTGAAATGAGAGGTATGTGCCGCTCAGCTTAGGTATCATATCATATTTTGCTATCATATTTTGCTATCATGAAGTGATATGGGTAAGCTGTAAAGGAATAATATGACATATTTGAAAACTGATTATAGTTTTGTAGCCAGTATGTCATTTGTAGTCTAAATCAGAAAAAAACTTAAATTGACCAAAAATATTTGAAAAAATTTCCCGGTGTTGTAAATTGTCTTAACACTGCCCATAATTGGCCGTAATGGTTGAGTGAATATTTGCAAAAATTGTGCATTAATGTATTGAACATTCTATTGAATATCCTGAACAATTCCTCTAAAAACGCGAATATGTTATTTACACTTTACTTCAAGATTACAAAATTGTTTCGGATGTTCACATAATTAAGTAATTACTACTCGTCATTCCGATTACTGGAATACTTTGTTCCAGTTCGTTGCTTTTAACGCGATCACTGCAGTTTTTTTTCAAAATGAATGAACCAATTTTATCACCCAAGATTTGAACGAGTAAAATGCGAAATGAAGCTATAGTCAAGTCACAATTATTGTACTCTTTATCAACTTTTACTTTCAGTCGTACAAATTCTGTGGCGACAGCACCTGCAGTGAGGGCATCATAAGCGCGATAGAAAATTGTCCCAAGACGTTTATCAGCGTATCATGATCCACTGAGTTGATCGCTATCGTTATTCGATGTCGAAAATGATCGATTTTAGTGAGAAGTGGCGGAACATCAGCGCAATCTTTGGTACATCCCTGTTCGAAAAAATCACACACGGTGACATCAGAGGGTGTCACACACCAAGCACAAAGAGCGAGGTCTTGGGCCCTTTCTCACCAGTTCATCGATGGGGCACATTTTCATTTAAACTAGCTCGACCCGTCAGGGCCAATGGGACGGTGCTCCATCTTATTGAAAAATAATGCCGTGTGAATCTGCCTATAATGAAGTGAAGAGTTAGCTTAGGAGTATATCGCGATAAGTTTGCTCTGTAACAAAGATTATTTCAAATAAAAGGGAGCATGAACTTTTTTCTCGGACACAGCACAAAGAAGTTCACATTCGAGGGAATCCATTTCCTGCACAAATGTCTTATCTAGGTGCTCTGTTCTCAAATGTCTCTAGGTGCTCTGCGACGACTGACTGTGCCGCACAGGGGGATTGTTACTCCGTCTTTAAAAATTGAATGTGGAATAAAGGTTCCGTCTTCCATCACTTCCAGCATCGAATCGTAGAATTCCATCCGCTTTTGTCGTTATCAATAAGTGCCTGAACGAGGCATAGCTCGTACGGCATCATATGTACATATGTCCTCTTCTTGGCTCACGCTAGACACTTGATTGAGGGATCGCAATCCAACGCACGCTAAGTTTGTGGAACTAGACGGGTTCCTTCACAGCGCACCTTAGATTCTCGTTGCTCGTTTTTCCACAACTCGCAGTCGTACTGGACGTTTTTCTTCACACAGAGATCTACTCTCTTGAAACTCTTGAAACCACCGTCGAATGTTCTTATGAGAGATAGTTCAATGGCGAATTGCTTTCGAATGGCAAGGTGCACTCGAAAACTGACATAGTTTTCAGGAACTTGAAAACACATGGCGTCTCGAGCTGAGGACCCACCGCCTGGAGGTTAAACAAATGACTTGATGTTGCTGGAGGAACGACGCGAGTACAGCTCCCCGGTGGTAGACATTCAAAACTTAAGAAACTTTTCTTTTAAATTGTCACTGATTCGTTCCATGCCAATACTTGAGAATTGAAGCAGTTAGTCATGAATTTGATTTATTATGTTAGCTTAACACTGTATTTTTGCACAATCATTTCTCCAAACATTGAAGAAACAACACTCAGCAAACGAAGAGATGAGTATCGAATAATAATATTCTGAACAGTTATATTCACTGAGAATTAAATCTCTTTAGAAAGCTTATTTTTACAAAAGCTTATTAATTTATTTTTATGAAAGCTGAGTGTGCCAAAAAATTGGTAGACATTTTGCAAATTTATGCATGTTTTCTTATTTTTAGAAACTAATCTTTCAGTAACTCAGTATGGAAAAGGTAAACAATTTTCGAAATACCTGAGAGTTATACATTTTTCTTAACAATTTCTGAACCTTTTGCACTTCCTGGTTTTACTCAACAATAAAGTGATCACATTACATTCTCAAAGTTCAATAAGATGTTGTCTTTCCTTAAAGGCTGAGATCTTGGCCCAAAACTCAAAAATTGTACAACTTAAGTATAAAAGAGGTGATTAACATGGTTATCAAGGTTATTTGCGTGTAAGATTAAACTAGCGTGCGTCAAGTTAAGTGAGAAAAAACTGTAACAAAATTCTTCAATAGAAGAATTATTTCTTTCCGCCATAAGATGCCTTAGCAAATATGGCGTCCTTGTCTAGGAGAAAGCATTCAAGTTTTAAATACGGTTCGAGATTTCCAGCCCATTATTTCTTGTGTTACGGCTAAATATAAAGCGTGGGTTGAAGCTGACTATAAGCCGGATTATTTTGGATTCGTCTAGACACTAAGTCTCGGGGCTTTGATGAGAAGGGGCAACACAGCAGGCTTTGATCACTCGATGCATCCATACAACCGTTCATGGTTTGTACCAGAGAAATGGGTCCCAACATCTTTGAAGGGCTGCTTCCTCTTTCGGCTCCCAGGCTTCATCTATTGTGGTGGCAGTTCACTGCATCTCTGCACCATGAAAAATTTCTTTTATGCTTAGTATGAAACATCACTACTTGAAAATGATGAAATAATACCTTAGATTGGTTTCCTCCTCGCGGTAACGATGGAAAATTGCTCTACTGTTACAAGCCTGAAGAGGATTTTTGTAAATTTTAATCCTTATTCCTACAGTGATACTGGATCTATTTTGTCTATTCTTATGTATTCAAACTTAACATCTTCAAACTCAACAGCGACATGTAGGAGCTCTCACACATGTAATTCTACTCCTTACCAACAAGTCTTACCTTTTCTTATATATGTAGTATTCAAACTTGAGAAACTAGCCTTCCTAGATGCCTGCTGCCATGTAGTAGCCCACAGTTCATCGGTTACGCATTATATACTAAAATCTACTTCGATTTATGTTTTCGGTGAACATAAATGATTGAAATCTCAGACGTTGCTCACAAAAGAAGGGGAAGATGATTTTTAACTAGATTAACCATATATGCAATAAGTTCAAACTACATTCGTATCTATCAATAGTCCTTCGCGAGTAATAAAAAAAAAATCTCTGTCCTCTTGCACATGCCAAAGAATAGCTGCAAAATACTGACAACTAAAATGAGACAAAAGTAACGAGAGAATTTTGTGTCAGTTTCCCTTTGACGCCATCTGGGTCGGACAACAAAGGCTCAAATTTTTCTCCTTGAAAAGCTGACGAAACAATAGGGAATCGAGGGCGTGTACAATGGTTTCTTCTGAGTTTTTGTTCAAAACTATGCCAAGTGAGGTCGTTGATTTTGTAACTGACGGTACTAAATTTGTCATAACTTACGCGTTTGATACACATCACTTGGCCGACAGAGTAGGAGGTGATCGGGCCTGAAAAATTTAGCAGAAGAATCGAGGTATTTTGTATAGCCTATACAAGAACACACAGTGCACTGGATATGTCTACCTGAAGGTACGCTCGACGTGTGTGCCTGTAGGTAGGCTGGAGTGTGTAGCTGGTAGAGATTTCTAACAAAAATAACAATTTACAAGTCCTGTTATCTTTGTGTGCAGTTTTTCGACATCAAAAGTAATTTTCACACATGTACAGCGAAACGAACGTTTGTTCCTTTGCTAGCTTTTCACCCAGAAGTGTCTATTTTAAAATTATGGAAACTTCAACTAAAAATTACAGTAAACAAGTTAAAAAAGTGATAAACGTTTTTTAAATCAGAATTCACATAAAATTACTATTTTAGTTCGGAATTAAAGAACAGAACCTGAGAGCCTACGAGCAATTTTGGAAAGTTCTCATCTATAATGGTGAGGTAAAATTTCAACTAGGTGCTATGCGACCCATAATGCAAGTAAATACATTGAAGTAATGGTGATTTACACATTCAGTATATGTTCGGCTAGTTTCTATTTTTAGAATGTGCATCTAAATGATCATATCGTTCGCATGTTTCAAATGATATTGAAGGACCAGCTAGCTTGAATTTATTGATAAATTTCACATGCTCTTTTTTAGTTATGAACATGTATATATATATATATATATTATACTCTATATATAGGTGCCAGTATCCTTCAAGACTATCACTATAACATTTAACTAATAGACAATTCTATACCTCATTGGGATGTACTTTGAGAGGGCGTAAGCAGCGCAAAGATCGGCTGCGAACGTCGATGAGGAGGCAGCAATTTGCCTAACAAGCGGAGAGGGTCTCATTACCTCCTGCAACGAGAGGCCAGTTCAAGCTGAGCGGCACTAGTCTTCTTGCCAGAGTTGTGGAGTCTGACTTCAAGCCTTCAAGTTGGAATGGTCGTATAGATGTTGTCGAGGAATCTTAGAATCAGAATCGAAAAGGCATCTTTTGATGGACCTTACGGCTTAATGGCACCTGGAGGTTGATAAAGTCAGATCTTGAATTTGACCTTTTCCAGTTCTCGTGCATGTCAGATGGAAGCATCAGGGAGTAATGAAGAGTTTTACAATGCGAACTTAGTTCAGATAACTAAGTAACTTATAAATAAATGAATAAGTATGCTGACCGCATACCCTTTTCACGATACATGCTAACCAGTAGTGAATGGTCAATATTTATGTTAGCAAACAAAATAGAAACTTCTGCAAATGAACATAGTAAAAGAGTGCTTTGTGTGCACAATCGTGTTCTAATTTGTGACGTAAAAATTTAGGCATATATGTACTTTGTAGCTATTTTCATTGTAATTGTGTCTTGAAGGAACCTGCAGGTTTCCGGGACTCTTATCTTTTCCAAACAGTGGAGCCTTCGCCGGCTGTGAGGACCTCAATCGTCAATGACAACGATGGTTTCATATGACCCAGTGTTTAAAAAGAGTTACTCAGCGGGGACATTTTTCCTCCCTTTCTGAGTCGGGTGGTAAAGCATAAAACATTAAAGTTCGTCGACGACGTTGAAGATGGGACGACCGTCAACAAACAGCGCCATTGCCAACAGCTGCCGACACCCGAGCTGACCGTGAGAGCTTTAAGGTTATTTTCCCACCCGAATTTCCAGCGAAGTTATGAGCTTTCGGATTTGAAATATGGAAAACTCTCGAGAATGTGAAAGGCGGGAACAAAGGCAGGCGGAACCGTTATTCTAGAGAGTTATTTCAATCGGATAGAGTTATTTCGAGGCACAATTCTCAGATTCAATTACTAGGCGAGGCTTAGCCAAGAAAAATACGGGATTAACATATGAAATCATAAAGATATAGTTGCTCTTTGACTGAGGTTATAAGCTGTATTGGAACTGTATGCAAATGAGGCTTAGTTGTAATTTACAATTTTTTTTAATGTTTTGTACGTCCGCTTAGCTACTTATCTGATTACCTAGTGCGGCTGTAAACAAACATTTGGCAAAAAATTCACAGATGACTTACAAGATGTACGGAGAATTATCAATAAATTTCTATCCCATTCTTCCAAATCTTTTGATTCCACTGTGTGTACGTATAGCGTGGTGGCGGGTCGCTAACTTCGCGTTTCAAGGAAAATCAACATAGTTTGAAGGGTTCAGGTAGGAAAGAAGGGAAACGGTTGCTCCATTCAGCTGAATCGACTTGAACCTGTCCAAAGGGAAATGCAGAAAAGGAAGTATCACAACATTCGGTTATTTAAATACTTAATATCACAGAGTTACTGTGTCGACTCCAAACTATACTGAATTGAAGTTTCTCTTTTCACTCATTCTTCATATCACTCCAAAAATCCAGTATAGTTTCAAGTGTCTGCCATTAAGCACTTGATGATCGAAATTATGGCTGTCTTTCGGACGCACGCCTCTGGCTTACACTGTCCTAACTCCGAGACAACCGCAATGTTTCTTTACGTAAATTAAACTACTTCAGTAGCTGATAAACTCATATTGAGAATGGTAAACTTACATTTTCTGTTGAAAGAATGATTCAGGAATGATTCAAGCAGTTAAGAGTTTCATTTCTGAGACCAATGAGAAATGCCAATTTTCGTGATGTTTCTCATAGGAATTGTTTCCTTGCACATATACTCACGATTCATTTGTACGTCAAGACTTGAAAATTAGTCGGGAGTCTTTGTGGACCTAACTCGCTTCGTGCTATAGTTTCTCGACCTTGAATAGCCGTTGCTTCAAGTATTGAAGAAGTCAACCGTGGGAACCCTGTTTTTTGCAATTTATATTTCTCACACGACTAAGATATTGATAGGTTCAAGACATGCAACAAATCGATTGAGCTGCATACTGGAGCTCGGTGGCAAGGGCTTGAGTGCAGGACAGAATAACCAATGTGTCAATGTCAACATTCATTAGTCATCACTGAAGCAATTCCGGTCGATTACGACAGATTTCGTGAATAAAGCAATAGAAGTCAATCACCCAAACAGGTTTATTACTGGAGCAATAAATGCAATAACGTCGTGAATATCTACCTGGTGAGAGCTTATTATTCCGTGCTGTTCTAGAGAAATCCAATAACTCTAACAACATTTGGCTTTAAAAACAATAGAAAATGATGTTTGGACAATCGATGTATTCTTATAACGTTAAAATACAGCTGTAAATGTCTAGATTATAAATCATTAATGACTGATCTCAATTCATGAGCGTTATATTCTTCAGATGAGTTGTAGTTCGTGGGATACATTGCTTTCTTTTATCGATGTCGAACGTATCTCACCATAATTACAATATCAGTATCAACAAAATACGGCTAGTCAGTAAGCAATGATTCACATATAAAATATTCAGCGAGTTATCTTTCATTGCCATAGTTAAGAAGGCATTTCATCACGTCCTTAGAAAGGAAGTGAGGGACAATTTTGAACAACCAATGTGAGGCTATCGCTGATTCACCAAGATAAATTTTTGCGCCGATGAAAGAATTTGAGTCAATGATTTTACTAATTTATATATCATGAACTCAAATTTCTGAACAGATTCGCGCTACCAAATCGTTTTTTGTTTTCACATACCTTCTTTTTACTTCACTGCATAAATTTAAAACGTAATGGGTTTATTTTTTCTATTAGAGAGGCATATTGAAAAACAGCATGTATGGATAAGGAAAGTCTGTAGAACTGAATTAACCGTACACTAAAATGCACAGAAATTGAAGTGCAGCAGACAGAAGTGAGTTTTTTTGGCGTTCACATCCTTTGCTCCCGGGATGTCACGCGAGAGCATCGAGCAAAAGTCCCCCTCCCCCACCCTCCCATAATGCTGGGATTCCACTTGCCTTGGTAGCTGCTCTTCATCTTGGAAATTCTTAGTGGAAACTTTCTTCATGTTCATCACTCACTGCTCCGAGGCTAGAGAGAATGAAATTAAAGGCGGGAGTGGAAAAAATAAATATGGAGAGACCCAATAATTCTGCAGGAGCACAGGTTTCGTACTTCGCTTGAAAAAGTCTCAGAAAAGAGGTCAATCTGAAAGATTGAATGGGAAATCAAGGAGGGTGAACAAACCAAAGATATTGATGTAGTCGCACAACCTGTTTTCCAAGTAGAAGAATGAAGTGCAGTCTGCTTCACCCACTGGAATTAGTGGTTCTTGGACCTGCGCTGGCCAGATTCCACTGTTTGAGACGGGATGTGAGGAGCCCCTGCTGCTGCATAGCTAGAAGTCGCTGACAAGGCCATTTGGGCATTCCTATGGGTTCCAGTAGAGCTCATTGCCATTTGCTCGTGAATACATGAGAACATTGTGTTCAGATGAGATCGAACTGGCAGTATCTTCCCATTATGGCATTTCTTCACCTAATGAAGGAAGAAGATATTTCTTGATTAAGATTATACGAACAGAAAGATCATCTGAATGGGGAACAGGTGTAGAGGGATAAAATAGGCCTATGTTTTTAGAAGAAGCATTGAAACTTGTTACATTTGTAAGACAAAAATAAAGATCATCTGCATTGCTCTGGGGCTCTCTCCAGACTATGGGGACAATTAATGAAGTTTAGCTTGACCTCCATGAAGCTTAGCGAAAAAAATTAATTTTATGAGCTATTTGATGAAACGTTTAGAACCTTAAGCTCTAGAGTGTTCCAGATCAGCAGCAAGTAGCGAGTAAACTTCTTGCTTACGTGTTTGTTGACGTTCATTCTCTATTATGACGCGGCGCTGGCAACATGAACTACTTAAGAAACACAGAAATGGTATGCATGCACCTTTCTAATGGTACTGCTGATGGTGACGCCAGGCAGGCAGCCAGGCTATACCAAAAGCGTTTTCCAAACCGTTTCATACTTGGTCATAGAATATTTTCAAATTTACACTGAAAGCTACGTGACAACGGGAGTTTTGAAATAAACCGAAGAGATGCAGGTTGTCAGAAGCGTGCTGTGGCCAATTTTATTTCAAATTTCCTCCGTTCAAACAATGAACAGCTAATATTTCAGAACCAATTTAATTTTTTTTCTTGAAGTTTCATAGAGGTAAAAGTGTTTAATTTGTCACTTCCTGGAAGGTGTGGAATTATATGCCTCCTTTTCTGCAACACCTTGTATGTGAACGGCTTGGACGTTGGGAAACAGGATGCATTTTTGAAGCCACATGTAACGTATTTCCGAAATGAAAATTTCAATAAGACTGCTGCATGTATTTATATGATCCACTACTCAATATAGGCTCGTGCAGATACAGGGTCGAAGAACATTCAATTTTTTTTGAGTGATTGTAGCAATTATACAGCAGAGGCACTTTCACCGGAAATTTTTCATTGTAATTTCTCAACGAATGAATTGCAACAACATACTTCATAAAATTTATTGTGAGAAACTTTTGAAGGCCTGTTTTTATTGTTTACTTTCAATTCGAAGCAATGCCCTTATTCTAAGGACTGCGTGCCAATGCGTCAGCGTTTCTCAGTGGGGTAATAACTGCTCATTTTGACGAACAATCTTCAACCGTGAGTACTTAGGTCATTGAGTTCCACTAAACGAGAAAAAAATTCAAAAATGTGATAGAAAAATAAAAAAAGATGAGTTCGAGAAATTATGCTTCAAATTCGGCTGAAACTAGAACAGAACGTTGGCTGTACAGACTGGGTTCACTATCTACACACGGATCTTCTCCCCTCCAATGTCTTCGAGGTCTTTAATTTCAATCTGAGAGCAGTGGTACAGATCAAGTTTGGACTGCGCGATCCTCTCGGCTGCCTCTTCAGCACTAGAGATTCCAAAGTTTGAATCGCCCATGTTCAGATCCGCAGCAGGGAAGTTAAAAGAATGTGGTGATGTTTTTTCTTCGGCGAGGAGGTTTTAGGGGAACTTTGTGTTATTGAAAGCGTCTCTGTGAGCTTAGATTCCGGCCACCAATGGCGACTGTGCTGACGGCTGAGAGTTCATTTCCTTAGCGGCACTTGGTGCAACTGACTCACAAATATCGAGATTTCTGCTAAAAATCTTAAATTTTATTTTTTAAGGTGCTTTGTCACTCACAGTAAATTCCAGAAAGAATGTTTATTCCGAAATTCTATCTTAGTAAATAGCACTCAACGACCTGTACATAGTTCTTTACTCGAGTCAACAGATGGCTGCCTTCACTTCGTCGAATTGAGTCCCAGAGTTTGCTCCCAAGAGTATGTTACTTGCATTTGACTTTTTATTTAAATACGGAAAACTACATGTTCATAATGAAAAAGAGAAATTTGTTTCATATTTCGTTTTTTTTGTAACAGCCGTCACCCGTATTTGCCACAGCTTCTCTTGTTCAGAAGCTTATGAATCAGTTTGGATGACCAGGAATCATAATAGAAAATATAAATAATAGGAAATAAGCGTTATTCTGACTATCTCAAGCTGAGGAAACATCCCTTATGTCAATTCTATATTAAGCTCGTGCAAGGTACTTTTTTATAACATCCTTTAGCTCATTACATAATGATGAACGTAAAACTTTCCATTGGTAAGCATGCGGATCCGATAGTGTACGATTAAAAACTGTAACGTGTGTCAGTTTCCTGTCAATACTCGAAGAGTGCACAGGACATGAGCTGAGTTGCAGACGAGATGAAGCTTTCACAGTCTTAAAGCTGAAATTTGAGATAAACAGAAACATTTTAAACGAAACTTTTCTTATCGGTATATTGTAACCAAAGAACTTCTTTTCTTCCTAGCTTGAAGCCGCTATATGTATATATTGTGTTGTTAAGAAAGTTTCTGATCGCACATTTGGTGATTCGTTTCGCGAGTTTATATACTGGCGTAGTTCCTTTGATATACATAAAATTCTCGTAACGGCAGAGGGGTGGGAGGCTGGCAGTAGAGGTGCAATTCTCACCTCTCGCCCCCGCACCATAAAAAGCGATCACCCTCTCAGGACGCCTCGCGCTGCACCACCTCGCCAGTTTGCGACTGGCGCACAGCCCATAAAAAACAATGGAGTGTAGCGCGCTTTGTGATTCCCACGCAGGCGAGGCTGCCGTGACCGCTGAACGGCCCTCAAGTCTGCGTATTTCAGGCAAGCGCGGCAAGGGAACGAAAGTAATGTTCTTAAAATGTTCGCACCTTCAATGTAAAATTCACAGCTCTAGAGGCTCGATACTGTTTTTTCTCTCATTTGCATCACTTTATATTCTAAAATTTCAAAATGAGCGTCGGTGCCTTCACTAGTAGACTGTATTTCAATAAGCGCGTGTCTGGCTAAACGAGCGCAACAGGAAGTTGAAAAAACTGCGGCATTTCCAGATTTTTATTCTAACATACGGTAAGTGCTACAAATGTACATGGAATTGGTGCATGAAAATTGTTATTCCTTTTCCTCTGTGGTTTTATTACCTTATTTCAAATTTATACCAACGTCTCATGAAAGAAATCTTCCAGAAATTATTCACAGCAGCTTTACGTACTTCCCATCTTATACAACTATACCCACGAGTGCTCTCAAACATTGACAAATAAATATAAAAATTAGTGTAAACACACCTCGTATCTGCTACTCACATTAGCGGGCGATAGACAGGGGGAAAAATAAGTTTATTCTCACTTTAATTTTGATATGAAAAAATTCTTGCGCGAACTTATAACAACTGCCACACTACCAAACAGAAGTAGGCAATACACAGAGTCACACAGTTTTGTCGAATTTAATGGAGGATCTGACTGCAATAATAATTACTATGTCTCATAAAAAACTTTCTCACTCAACTCGCATGCTGATACTTTGCGCATCCAGGTATTTCATTAGAGTCCATTTTGTGGCTATTCGTTATTTTAGATCACCGTGCAAGACAATCACGACGTGAATTTATGTTTCTCCCTGTGTTATTCACCAAAATGATCAACGATCCTCCAGCTTGGTGTCAAGCAAGATGCAAACTATGTACTTGCTGACAATGTGGTTTTTTATATCATAAGAGTCACTTTTGAAGAAGCTTGAACCGTGATGAGTGAGCTCACTGAAGTCCTATTCATGTGGCTAAAGAATAACAGACTTGTTGCCCGTAAGGATAAGATGAAGCTTATACCTTTTACCCAAGATCTGTTTCTTCTTTAAAAACTATATCTTGTGATGATGCTGTTCTTGAATATGTGAATTATTTTATGTACGTCATAATGTTGCTTGACAATGAACTTTCCTTTGGTAAACACATTGGCCTCGTGTGTGAGGGGGTGATGGCAAGGCCGGTAGTGTTATACAGGGGGGCCCAAAAGTAAGGTACCCTTCCGTGAAATTGTGTCCTAAACATTTCTTACCGTATCAGTGCTACCGGTATCAGTGAGGGTGGGTACCTTTTGGGCCACCCTGTATATGCGCTGTAGGGCATCCTCACACAACAGTCCTTGAAAACAATTTTTTATTCGCTTGCTTACTCGAACCTGACACCGACTATTTTAATTTGGGGTGGTGTGCGTGGCAATAAAAAAAATTGAATACAATGTATTGAATAAGATTTTGGGGTTGATGTTCCAATAAATAATTGATATCGAGAATATTTCACTTAACTGACATAATCAGTCAAATCAACAAGTGAGAATCCGGAAGTTTGAGGAAGCATTCAAGTTTCAACTAATAAAAATAATGATTGAATCCCTTAAAACGATGTGCATCTACTTAGTGGTACTATTTCTTTTTTAATTGTCACCCATTTGTATCAAAGTTTCCACTTTTTAATTTAACATCTGTACGATTGGACTTTGAGAAATTTAGCCCATTCATTCAATGAATGAAGTATTTCAATGGTTTTCTGTATTTTCAAAATTTACTCCTCCGAACTCACACTTAAGAAAGAATTTAATGATTTCATTTTTAGTCGTTACTTCTTTTGCCGTCTTGCTTATTCTGTTTATTGTATGGTTTTTCTTCTCAATTAATGCCGCAGAAGTTACCTGTAACTTATAAGCTTAATAGTAGGTACTCCTGACTGCTTTATTTATTCTTTTTGTTCTATGCAAAATGGCAACCGTGCTGTGTAACACAGGAACGAAGGTGTAAAAAGGCTGAATGGAGCTTCAGGCTTTTATTTACCGTTGATTACTATAATTACAGAACCCTCATGCCGCAGGCTTATCTCGCACAATCTCGTAATAAAATCAGGATTTTATCATCTCTTTATTTGACAGCTCCGACTTTGCACCCAAAGCGCTCCTATTTCAGTTGCTTGAAGCATGCTAATTTCGTATTCGGCCCGCTATCTAATTGCAAATGATGCATGATACCGGGCCAGAACCTGATCTGGCGAGCACAAACTCGAACAATTTGAGTTTATCATCAAAGCGAATTTGCCGAAAACAACAGCTGCGGGTAAAAGAAGTCGAATGAAAGTGGAGCATGAATAATAAGTCACACTAAAAATAGATTTCAACTCAAGATCATTTTCTCCTTGATTATCTCCAAGAGGGAATTACGACAAAACATTCTTCCGCGGAGAGCATTGACCGTCCAAACATCAGCAGGATGATTTGTTGCTCTCGAGAGAGCGTGCAATGTTTCAAACGTAGGATGAACTTGAGAATTATTCATGAATTGAAGTCTATTTTGGATTTTTATCCAAATTGGAGAATTTTGTAGCCCAATGATAAATCTATTTGAACAGTAAAATTCGTAATGCGATCTTCATAAACAAAACATGTCACAACAAATAAAGAGAAGCAAGAAGTACACGTTCTGATATCAACAAATAAACTTTTAAACGAAAAATTAATTTTTGAGGTATGGGTGCATTTACCTTTGTTCGAAAAAGCTAGATGCAGCCTTGTGGATAATGTGCATGCAAAAAGACTGCATTTAGCATTTCACAGCATCATTCCCATGGAACTAGACCGTAATTTCCTTTTAGTCGATAAAAAATATATTCACCAAAAAAAAAAGACAAATACATGTGTCTTTTCGTTCGTTAAAAGGTTGATTATGATTCGTAATCAATTCAAATGGAAAACCCTGTTGAGTTGCTCAAGTGGGCGCTGCCGTTGGAGCTTGCCTGTTTTTCATCAATCGACTCCTGTATATTTGATTCACTCTCCAGTTGGATAATCAAAACACAGCCGCGAGATGCGAGTCTGTTTGCCAGCCAGCGCTCGGAGCCATGAGCGGGGTCTCCAGAAACGCTGCGCAAACGCGGCGATTTTCAGGTATTCTCCAGGTCGCATTTTAACGTTGATCTTCTATACACTAGCAAATTAGAACACCTGAAAATCTTTCGCCAAAGCGGTGTGTACGCCAACGCAGGGTGTATATGTAGCGATCTTCCTCGTATATTTCCAATTTGTCTCAAGCACCGATATTTGAGCCATCTTTATTGAGATATAATTTCAAGAGAACTGTTTCTATTTCTTCCATTTTTACTTTTTCCCGTGCGTTAAATTGTAATCTCTCAAACTCTGGTACAGATTCATTTGATGCATTTTATTGCTTGTATTCCACCTGAGCTTTTTGGTGCCTTCATTTATGTGTGAGCCTGCTCCGAAAATGATGGCCATTTCCTTAATTTTTTTTTTTTGAAATCTATTTTATCGTGGTATTTCTTTTGTATTTAAGCAAGTTTCACCGTACTAAATGATTGACTGTGTTTTTAAAAAGTTAATCCCCTATTTCCTTTGAAAAACACAACTAAAGTGAATTGGCCTATAATTTTGAAGAAAAAAATAGACAAGCTTTCGTTCACTTTTTTGGAATGAGTCCAAATATGAGCACATTGCTTCCTGAACAGCTGCCAATACCAACAGCGCATAGGCAGAAGGCTCCACAAGTGACAGGACAGTACGAAGTGCTTTCAAAAATTTCGCAGTGGCGGGGGACCTTTGGGATGAAAACTTATAGATTTAATTGGAGTCCGGCAGGAGCTACTGCCAAGCTTTTCGCCCTTGCCAATTTGCCACAGACGGTCCGACACAGCTGAAGTACTGACGCTAAGTTACTCAGACATTTCCCTGGCACTTTGCTGTGCGTTCTGCACATCGATTGCTCTCAAATGTATAATGTTAAGAGTTCATAGCCGTTCTCTTCCTTATTCTTCATCAAGTCACTCATCACTATAAAATTTCTGAGGTTACCTATTTATACTGACCTTTCACCTGCGAGGCCTTTTCTCCATGCTCTATTGATTGAGCTTGGATTCATGGAATAAAAGCACACGAAGGTCTTCTTTTTTCAAGTTCAAAATGATGTTTTTCGAATTAAATATGTAAAAATTATTAGAGACACATATCAATCGGCAAGTATGTTGAAGCTTGCCTGAAAATAGTTTGAAAATATGATCAAATCAAATCACAAGAGTTCCTTGAACAGCTATCATTCTCCGAACAACAGAACACAAATGAAAGTTTTGAGAACACTTATCACGAAACATGCAGGCACTTATTGCATAATTCATAAGTGGGTAGGTTATCAGCTCGAGAAAATTAATGAAATTTCTTTGGGAACTTGAAATAACATCGCCTCAACGAACTTTGCAATCCTTCAAAAAATAAAATGTTTATTAAAAATTGTGTTTTACAAGATTTTTGGGTGACACCTACACTGGAACATCTGCACATAAGAGCGCAAAATTTACCTGTTCATTCTATTATTCTGTTCATTGTTGAGCAATATTCCAAGGTCATTTGATATTTTACACGTGTGAAGCGTTCTGGCTTTGAGAAATAGTTAACATACATAGTGTACTTCAAAATATACCTCAAAAATTTCTCACGAAGTTTGTATTGTTCTTTATAGACACAAACATTCTTCCTCGCTTCCGATTGTCATACGCAAACGTAGCTTTTGAAAATGTTCTGTTTTGGTCTACGGTGATCCAACAAGTTACTAATGCTAGTTCCGTGTATAAGAATTCACTAATCAAGCTTTGTTCGTAGATGAGTTTTAAAGCATTTCCACGCCGGTATCATCGATTGCTGGCGCAACAATCGGAAGAGAAATGCAACCTTAACAAAACATCGGACGCGGCCATGCTGTGGCCGGTGTTGACTCATGGCTGATTGGGGGATGGGATATGGTAATGCACAGGAACAATTTGACGAGATCAGCATTTCACAAATTTTTTCCGAAAATTCATTGCAAAACTGAGCCTTGCCTTTCAAATATTTCCGATGGTCATTTTGCTAAAATGAAAAAAGTAAAATATAATTACAATGGCAAGATACAATGCAATCGACACGAGAGTTAGAGGTCATAGTTCTATAGTTAAAAACCTTAATTATCGTGTCAAAAAATTTTACTCTGATGGTAAGTATAAATGTGAAGAATGCAAGGGCATTCGTAAATTATCGCAACTCAACGTGCATATCGTCATTGAATATACAATTCCTACACGTTTTCCCAAGGAGATGAATGTATTTTCTTGATTCACGGGATTGAGTCCGTACATACAGACTCGCTAGTATCAAATCCTACGCTTCGCCTTTCATCTCTCACTGGACATTAATTTCTCCGAAATTCTCAGTAGCTTAGGAGGACTCTTAATGACAGCTTTCGCCGCTTTTAACCGCCATTATGGAGACCATTATTAACCAATGCACCCGCATCGTGAAAACGTTCGTGCGGGTGGCTTAGAAAGATGTCTAACGTGCGGCCGAAAACACGAATTTTAAAGTTCTAACGAAAATATGTCTACAAAGTTGATGAGGAGCCTCGACGAGCTTATCTGCCTGGTTCAGGTGGCCGCGATTTAAAGCTCCAAATCACTTTAGGATGAAGGCCTTCATCTTCAAGGCTCTACTTTGAAACTAGGTAATAATCAAGTTCCATTCAGTGAAGAGCAGATAATACTTTAGGACAACATTCAGGGTGTAATTTTAACTTCGTACTCATCATCCAATCTAGTTTCAAAGTGACCTCAAATCACTTATCAAAATCTCAAAGATGTCTGTGTCTTCTAAATTTTATGTGAACTATTCTTCACAGTTCCTTTGTCACGCTCTCTCTGTCACCAGAGGAATAAGTGCCTGTGTCCACTCCTTCCGTCGCTCTTTTTGTGTTACGCGGCGATGTCAAGTGCCATATTGACAAATTGATTTTTAAGTCTTTTCTTCAACAATAATTAGTGTAGGTACATGCAGTCGATCTTTGTGATGCGTTTCGGATGGTGGAAGATATTACTTAATCTCAGTTTTTTATGATATATGTGATTTTTAGGACATACAAATGGTATGAGTGGCCGACCATGACGTTGTTGAAGTAGACCATCGCTTCCGGCGAGGCCTAATCATAAATTTTCCATCAACAGCATTCGGATGCCTGTCTCTTGCTGCTGTTTGAGTGAGGGGCGAAGTTGTGTGTCAAGGTTTTTTTCTCTATTTTTTCTTCGAGCATATGAACCCTCGACCACCCTTTCCCTGTGAGAGGAAATGGTCTGAGTATTAAGTTTTCATTGTTTTTAAGTGATGCGTCATTTTTTATTTAAGTAGTTTCTTCTTTCTTTTCCGCGTTTCTCGAGCTTGTTATTTTCACCCTTTGCCAAACTGAAAAAACACATTTCACTCCGCATTTAGCTCTGCAAAGCAAGGCTCCTGAAAATAAATGGTTTGTGCCACACGTACATATGCTAAAGCAGTGACAGTATTACAGCCATAGAGGAGAAAAATACTTACGCAGCGATGTTCTTTTATTCTTGGCTCCTTAAACGACACTTCACAATCAGGTTATGTCATTCAAAAACAATAAGTGACGATAATAAAAATTAAGACCTAGTAAAAACAATCACTCATAGTTTTCCAGCATTCGTGCCTATTATGATTGATGATGACCTATACTAAGCAACCTGAACCAGCGATCACCTTCGGTGAAATATACCAAGGCACTATACTGCCTTCCTAAATTTTATTGGATCGAGTTTTAGTTTCCGTTTCAGCTTTTGAATAACGCACGGTAACAATCATCTCATAGAACGCTACCCATATTGAAATGATGTTCATCGTCTATATTTTTTAGGTATTCAGATATATGTATCTCATGAATTAATGTGATTCTCAGGGATAAGTTTTAGTGTTACAATCCTTAGAATATAATTGATAATGAACTGTAAATAAATACGATACAGTGAAGAAAAGATCATCCTACCGAAGTTCCGCTGACATTCAGACGCGTCTCTGAATACGAAAGAGGCCATCTATTCTAAACTATACAAGCAACGATTTTCAGATCGTTAAACTCGGTAAAAATGCACCCAGCAATAAATCAGTCATGTATAAATTACAGTCATCAATTTCTACGGCATGAAAAAGTCAATGCTGCGAAATTGGTCTCGAGGGCGTAGTGTGTCACAGAAATATGGAATTTATTTTGAAAAGCTACATGTGCGTGACGTTAAACGCGCATTTCTCTCTCTTCTCAGTTCTCAGTTGCCAACGAGAAACTTAGGATGTACTACTGAGAAACATACAGGATGAATTATGTATGTATTTATGCATGCACATATATATGTGTGTGCATATGTATGAATGAAAAGGAAAACCAACGATATGATACACATATTTAATCGCAACCATTTCGAAATATTTTCATTCCATCCTCAGTGCTGACCCGATAAAATATAAAAATACCAGAGCGTTAAGGTATGGGTATGAAAAGTATCAAAACGTACTATCACAACAAGAAAGGGTCTTAAAATGTTCGGGCTGTCAGTGATCTCGTATAACTCTTGTTGTACTCAGCTCTGGTGGGCTTGTAAAAATAAATAGATTCTAAAGTACAGAAGTTCAGTTCATTTTGAGCTTTGTATAAATACGAAAAATTATACACATTAAAAAGATAAATTAACCTATTACCGTGATCTTTGAGTATGGATGAATGCACATACGTATGTACACACATCGATCGATATATTTGCATGACTTTAGTCGACCATGATTTCCGATCGTCAAAATCTTCGCTTTTTCGTTTTCAACAAAAAAGTTTCAATCGGGAACTAATTATGGTTCCAGCCTATGAAGTTCTGCCAAGGGAATATTGTCCGATTTGGTTTGTTTTATATTCAATGTATGTTCCAAAAATTGAGTCCCTTTTTTCTGTTTTGTCTCCCAACTCTGACTGATTTACATCTTCTGAAATACACGTCATTCAAAAATATAATGTCGACTCGTTATTTATTCTTTCTTTTTCTTTCCTTTCACAAATTGTCTCTTTAAAATTACCCAAGAAAAATTCGCCCGTCAGACCGTTTAGTTTCCCCGAAGCCTGGGGCCCTGCGCGAGACATTGGCCTGATTTGAGGAACGCGACCCTCGGCCGCGGAAAAGATTGAAGTCTTGCCTCAAATTCACCCAGGAAAATAACATCGAGGAGCCCAAGTTAAGCTTAGAGAAGAAAGAGCAACACGTGCTTTACCCTGATCTTCTTCGAAGGATAGAGGGCGAGTGAAATTCCATACACTAGAAAATAATTTTGTTTGTGCATTGTTGGTAAAAATGTTCGCTAGCATAGAGTTTCTAGCTGATAGACTATATACTGTGTCTCTTTGTGCAATCTCATGTTTTTCTGATTTTCTTCAAGACAAAGGCCTGGTAGAATATGAAACGGCGTTTGTTTCGTTCTTGATTCAAATAACTTTGAATGATATATTGCGCATACGCTATCAGGTTTGCGAGTATTTGATAAACAAGAAATCGCGAATGCTGTCTTCACTTTGAAATCAACGTATCCGAGGAGGCTACAACACAAAAAATTCGGAGCGACCCTTCATGCTTCCTTTACTGGCGCTCGAAATTATTGAAGCAAATTGACCAACGCCACAGGCGCGTTCTCCACACTTCTTGACAAACGAATAGGAAAATTTGGCTTTACTTTCTTTAAAAAATTGGACTCCATTGTTTGCGTGCAATGCCATAAATAACCAGCAATATTCAAAATTTTGTCCTAGCTCGTTCAACAAGCACTTTACAATTAGAATAAACGCTTAATCAGAATTCACAGCTTATAACTTTACACGGAAAAAATCTCTTTCCTGAGTTAAAGTTCAGAAAGCCTGGGTTCTTGCAAGCATCGAAGATCAGAAGAAATGATTATAGTGCACCCTGCGATGAGTCGATGTTCGTTCCTTAATTTCTTCATTTGCACAGCAGAAGTCATTTTAATGCCTCAATCATAGCATTTTAGCTCATTTTTTTAATTCCGTCAAAAATATTCTGCCCTGGTATTGCGCGTCCAGATTCATCTCGGAAATCTCAGCTGGTATGCCCGAAGTGTTTCATATGAAAATTAGCATTGAAATTGCAAGCGAAAAATTTATTCTCATCAACGAAAGCTTTTAACCAATTTTCGCCACGTATACGAGTACCTTTCTCGTGTTTTAGAGCTTCGAGTTTGTACATTAAGGTATTCCCACCTAGCTTTTCGCAAGCGGGAATTCCTTTTTTGCTCTCTTCCAATAAAAATGTTGCGTAGCAGAGGCTGCGATTCAAAATACGTAAGGTTCCATGCAAATATTCTCCCGAATGCAGAAATGCGCAAAGGAATACAGAATCAAAGAGAATCGGAGGTCAAAAATTAGCTCAAAATAGCACATCTAATACGAGATTTATGCATCATGAGCTAACATGAACATAGCTTTGCTTAACATCTTTCATTCCTTTTTCTAGCCGTCCATTTTACGAGAGGCAGCTGTGAAACAAGGAGTGAGAGTAACGTCAATTAGGCGTAGGATACGTACCAAGGGTCCGAACCAAACCTTAGTTATGTGGTAACAACACTCGTTGCAGTCTGCTGGAACTAGAGCTTCCGCAACACGTGGGGTTAAAGGCCATAAGCAATCGTTCATTAAGTAGAATAAGCTTAAAAAAACACTGCGATCGTTCTACAAAATAATCGTTTAACTGTCACAGTTTTTTATTGGTGACTTAAATTTAAAGCCAGTGTAACGTCTAGTATTTTTGCTTCGTTCAAAAATTCAGTGCAGAGTATAACTCTTTTACGACAGGCTGCTGACTGATGAAAATTTCAATCGTATGACGGCTGCAGGGCTTTTAATTCTGCATGCGCTGGTTGTACAGACGCTCTTAGAGATTTAGAGTTCATATTATCAGTACCGTTTAATTTATGATCAAAATTTTTACCTCAAAGTACTCGAAATATATGCTCCTGACGCAAGAGTGCACAAAATTTAAATTTTTGCGCACAAAAGAAATGACGCTTAAATTAATACGTCGTATACCGACTAAAGCAAAATTAGAGTAGAAGGCACAGATGTTGTTTTCTAGTTATACATCTAGTGGCTCGATAATATCTGCATACATATATATTCTCCAGGTATCACACACCACTCACCATCCAAAGAGCTCGTATAATACAAGTTTGAGAAAATTTTGCTCACCATTTTCACACAACTGCTCAAAACAGTAGTTACTTGCACAGAGTTTAATCAAATGGAAATTGAATTTGCTTCGATACCGCGCTCAAAGAACTACCTCCGCCTACTAACTCAGGGTTGATGTTACTCTCTCAGCCCCACGTACGGGAGATTCAAGTCGACCCATCTTAGACGCAGCGAGTTCAGTCGTACGAATGTTCCGTGCTGGAAGATATTACAAAAAATGAAAATCGTAGAATCTAAACCGGGCATTCGAGAATTATACAGAAAAGCATGAAGCGTTGTTGAAAGCTTTGGAAAAAATTCATTCATATCATTTTACGGAATAGGAAGTACGTCTTTCAGGCTCGTTAAGCAAATTTCCAAAGAAATTGATAGCGTGGTGTGTGCAACCAAAAAATTCAATGATCGACAAATTTTTTTAGCATTTGTAACCGAAATTCACGCAGTTTCAGTCACATGCAAATTGCTATATCATTTCTTAAGTCACGTATAAGCCCAATGTTGTACGAAATCAGTTGTGAGACCATATATATATACGGTATTTTCTTTTGTATGGAAAAAATACGACTCTTCGAAGTGCACAGACTTCCCTCGCATTCGGATATTCTTCTCTTGTCCGCCAGTCCCCATACGCTGGGTTCGATTCCCAGAGGTAAGCCCCAATTTTACCTCTTCTCACGCTTGAATATTTCAGTTTGCCGAGAAATTTGTGGTCGTCAGCTCAAGGGACCTCGCAAGATCTAACTTATGAATTGAATCCGCAAGTTAAACACGTCCTTGCACTGTACTTGTAGTGAATTTTCTTCTCCTGTCCACAGATAAAATTAAGAACTGTTCATAATATTGAAATTCTTCGCATGATTTTACTCAAAACTTTTCTTGTGATGCGAAACTGTAAAGAAACAGAATAACATGAATTACATTCTAAATCACCCATACTCTTTACACCATTTTGAAATAGTTACACTAGCGGGTCTTTCGGATATCATGAATTTAGAATCCTTGCATATAGCAAAATACAAGCCGAATCTGAACACAGATTAAACTGCCGTAGCTCTATCCACGCAATAAACCTTTTTTTACAACTTGTGTTAGATTAGATTGTTCTATTTTTTTGTAAGCCGTTTCGTTAGAAAACTTGTGAATTATCCCTAGGAAGGTACATTATGTTGGTTTTATGATTAACGGTGTGTAAATACATAACCTATATCTATCGTTCCAGATAGCATTAATTGATAATGACGTTTTAGTTGAAACTAGCTGGTCTGAATGTGTAAATAAATGATTTTTATCTTCCCTCGTATTTCTTTTCATCTTAAACTGTACGTATTCCTAGTAATTGGGAAAGTATGTAAAAAACCCTTCCAAAACCTGCATGTGTGTTATACTTTGCCTCGCACGAGCCCGGCCCAGTCCATTTTTGTGATTGCCAAGGCGGTAGGTGATTCACTTGTGCAGGATTCTGTGAGGTTTCGAATGGTAACAGTATTTGTATCTTCCGCGGCAGCAGTGGCAGCGAGCTTGATGCAATAAGAATAATGTAGACTAAAGAAAAGGTTCTGGCCTTCCCAACATCAATACGGACATTCTGTTCCGTGTCCATCGTACAATACTTCGACAAGCTCGGAAGCTTCTATTTAACGCAAAATACTGCAGACGCGAATAGCGCAGAGAACGGTATGCCCTTTGCGCTCAATAAGCGTGAATTGGTGATAGCGGGTGCGTATTTGTTTGCCATGTACACTAGCTACATCTGCCAAGTGAAGGCTAAATACTGGGGTACTTGGAATTATTTACGCTTTTTAATTAAAAAAGGTCAGAGGTACGAGTCAGTGAGGTGTAAATAAGCTAGAAATTTTATTGAGGTGCTCTAGGATTAAAAGGCAGCAAAGGAATATATCGAAGTTGAAATGGGCTTATAATGATAATGTTTTGAAACTGTTTTTTAGGCATGATGTTCACTTGGATTACGAAGGCAATATCAATAACAATATTTTATTGAAACTTAAGGATATACATTGATGTAAATAGAGTAGGTAGAAATTTGTCTTTAATGTGCGAGAAGTACCATGATATGGAAGCCCTATAAAAGAATGCCCTAGTTCATATAAGGGCTAGAGGAACCTTTAAGACAGGGAGAATTTTCTTGCCATGTTGAATGATTAGGAAGCATTTGAGACTGACGGTGAATTACAGAACTTGATTCAATGTGTTTGAAAACAATTCATTGAAAAATCATGTTTCAATCGAGCAGAAAAAATCACAGAAGAGGACGTGCTGTAAAAGGTACACTTGGTAAAACGGTCGATTATAACAAAGTTAACAGAGTTGAAAAGTCACGAATTGAGTTTGCTGGAAAAATTAAAATTGCTTACATACGTGGAGAGCGACAAAAGTGCACGGCCGGAGAACTTTCAGAGAGAGCTAGGGGGTTTGAAAAGACAACCTTGACCCAAGTCACCGTGCTGTCGGAATGCGTTGTGGTTGCATCAGAGAACCAATGACCATCCAGTTTCAAGAAGTTGCATCTAATTGCACAAAAAATGTGGAATTTCTATTTTGTGCTCTTATAGTAGAGTAGCTTTGGAATTGGAAATATTTTTGGCCCTTGATTCTTGATTTAACATTGTCTCCTACCATAATTGATAAGTTCAATGCGTATCAAACTATTATCACAACCAACTCGTCATGTTTTTGACTATAGTTACATAAAGACAAGTACTAAACTACAATACATTTCATCGGTAGACGTTCGTTCCATAAGTAAAATTAATTTTTATTACATTTTTGAAGTCGTTGTTCGCGAAATAGATTATATTTTCCTTACCTTGACCCAGTTTCTTAAGTAACAATTGGAAAAAATTTCATTACTCCAAAACGAGCTTTGTTGTTTCCCGGTCGAACAAAGCCTCTCCCATCACCAGTTCGAACCTGAACCTAAACAAAACCGTGCTATTATTCTTTGTAGTTATTTACCAACGTTCTTAGAGTTGATATCAATTAATTTTGTCAATCCAAATGCGTAATTAATACGGTTTTGCTTTCCAAGTTTAAAAATGAAGTCATTCGATTTCAGCGATCTATTTGTAAACTTTCTTAGCCTGCATTGTCTCGGGCGTATGTACATCTCTAACGATGCTTTTGCATAGCCCATATCCCCAATCGGGCGTGAAATTGGATGATTATTCAATGTATTCTGATGAATTATTTATAGCCTACTGAATATGGAAAGTGCTTCTATATAGAACGGTTGCCATGAATATCTTTGCGCTATTTTGGAAGGTAGGATCTGACCTCAGTAGAACTTGAGAAAATTTTGAAAACTAGGCTATGGTGAAGAATAGAATTTCTTGAAATATTGATCATGGGACGAGCTTTTGTATCCTTGAAGGAAAATCTTCGCAGCGACAAGGAAAGTCCTCGGACTTGATTTTGTTCTTACAACAACGTATCAGAAGGCAGTAAATATTACGAAAAGTCATGCTATCAATACAAAAACGATCTGAAAGATATTGAAGGATGAAAAAATTTGTTGTATAACATAATTGTGAAAATGACATGGCTGCGATCTTACTCGAAATATTTTTCATACATGTCGAGTTGCAGACGACAATTTGGACATACTTCGAGTTGGTCGCCGGCAAAACGGTGCTGCGAATCGGCTCAACTTATTTGAATATGAAATGTAGTCAGCGATGGTACATACTGATTGCTGTTCGCTAGTGTCATTGCGTTTGTTCATTACTACGTGCATAAATAATTCCGTGTCTTCGTTAATTTTGATTTCTTCAAGCTCGTAGCAATCCGCTGAGGAGAATTGTCTCATAAGTTATTTCTTAGTACAATACATCTAAGAGATATTAAGAAGTTCAAAACATGACACGGGCTATTAAGAGGATATGCTAAAAGGGCCTGTCCTTATCAGTGTACTCATGCAATTGATGTAATATTTTAAAATAAATTCTGGTATCATATAGCGGGTAATTTGAGTGACCTGTTCTTGGGCTTACACCCAAGACCCGTGCTGTCAGATAGCAATCACGCTCTGACACCTGGGTAGAAGCAGGGTAGAGACGGCCAGATGAATCCAAGAACTACTAGTATTACTATCAACTGTGTTAATGACCACCATCTCTACAGTCAGGGCTGAAATAGCTCCATCACTGGTAGCCTTGACTTCTCACCACACGCTCAGCAGAGCTTGTCACTGAAAGCTATCGCCCACTTTTTTCGTTGCGAGGGAAGTGCAACCTCGTCGCTCTTCTCTTTTCTCTCCGTCTCGTAAGGAACACGTGCTTATTAGCAGTTGGTTTCTCGCACGAGGGTCTTTGTGTCTGTATTTTGGCTTCTCTCACTTGACCTTTTCGTCTCTTCGAAATGCATGGCATTTTTTTCGTCGCCATAAGAACCCGCTGTGCCAACAAAGACGCTGAAATTTCATTCTATCTCTTCTGAATGTTTACTCAGCTTCATAGTTTTATAAACTAAACTAAAACTGCAATTATTACATTCTTTATTATCACAATCATAATGCTTCAATGCTTCATCGACATTCAAGTTACACGTCGATAAATTTATATTCATATGTAACTACTCTATAGCAATTGAGCAATTCTTACACCGTGCTTATTCACAAATTTATTCTGCTGAAGTTTGGTCGCGATGTCAGTTACGCGAAAACATTTCGGCGAGAAGGGCGGTAACTCTGTGCTCCCGGAGGACGCTTCTTGGAAAGTCGTACATCCGATTGGCATCACGTGGGCCACAACTTATGCAAAGTGGATGAAATATTTGATACTGTGTGACCAATACTGGGGGAAAGAGAAGTGATTAATATATGATCAATGGATTATTTAAGCTCCCCAGACAAAAAATATTAGTCTGCGTTCATTGCAAAAATTAGTCGGGTTCATCTGAGCCTCGGTTATTTATTACATTCATCAATTATTGGTCTTCAAAACTGCGACAGAAGTTTAGAATACGCGCAAGTACTGAAAAGGTAACAGTCTTCATTTAAAGCTGGCAAAGCATAGGCTTATTTTTTTAGTTGCTCCTCAACACGACGAGACGAAAACAAGACATCTCTAAAATGACGAAAAGGGGCTATTGCATTTGGTCGGGCTAAGGGGCAGCCAGTGAAAGAAATAGCAGAATTCGCTGGTGTTTCATGCCGCTCTCTTGTGTGGGTGGAAGCAATGGAAGCAATCATGTACATCCGGCAATTCAAGGCTAAGTTGAGGTCGAATAAATTCTAGCCGATAGGAACCGCCGTTGTGTATCCCAAATTGTTGACCAAAATCGCTTTGCATCAGGGATGAAACTTCTGCGAAATATCCCTCCTCCTGCTGCTTCTGAATGAACTCCTCTTAGAGAATTACATGACATAAATAAATGGAGCAAAGTAGTCCGTAATCGGCCTGTGTTGACTGCTGCCCGCGAGACTACTCATTTAAACAGTTCCACAGCACACGCACATTGGACTATACTTTGACAAAGTGTCATGTGGTCAGATGAATCATGATTTTGTCTCAATAGCAATGATGCCCGCCGTCGTGTTTATCGAAGACCTCATGAAGTTTTCAACAAAGCCTGTGTACAAGGAGCGATACGAGGAGGAAGAAAGGTCTGACATATTTTGGGACTGTTTCAACCACACAGAAGAGGGTCCTTCAATTGAAGTATCTCTCAAATTGAACCAGCATGGCTACACTAATTTTCTAGATAATAAAGTATTGCCATTCGCACAATGTTGAATAAAAAAAAGCATGTTGCTTTGCCTATCTCTCAAGATGATAACTGATGAGTGCATTTGGTTAGAACTGTTATTAATTGGCGTGACAGTCATCATGCAGGATATGTCAAGCATTTAAGTTGGCCAGTCCCCACACATGAACCCAATAAAAAATTTGTAAGATTTCTTGAATGACCAGTTAGACTTGGAGAAAATCATTCACATATTGTGACCACACTACGAGATCAGTTGATGGAAGTGTGATTTTAATTCGACCAAGCTTACATTAAGGCACTTACAGACAATGCCGAGCAGAGAGAACTTTCATGCCTTAGCGGAGGACGTAGCGCGTGCAGAAATATATGTCCTGAGTCAAGTTGTTATTTACTTCTTCAGATAAAAATAATTAAATCCTGAGCTTTCATTGCGTTAAATCAATAGTTCAGTTTCAGCAGACAGTTTTTGTGCAACTTTTTTGCGTGCTTAAATATCCCTCGTGCCCATAGATATATGGTACGGCTGATGATATTTCAGGTTAGTTACAGGTAGCCCTCAATACATGAAATACTTGTTTTTTGTGTAATTTGACATGTGATGAAATTTTTTGCTCCAGGTATTCGAAAAATGAGTTCTTATCTTAGATACCTTACCTTGAATACCTTGGGGATGTTTGGGCCTTCACACCCGGGCCACACTGGGGTGCCGCTGCTTTGTGTGCATGGTGGGCCTTCGTATATCCGCGAACTGTTGAATGAGACCTTTTCCCTCTGCCGTTTGATGATAGTGAGGCAAGGGAGGCTTA